>JAJOZX010000547.1:662500-802500 GCA_023014485.1 Bathynomus jamesi | reverse complement strand
CAGATACCACTTTTTAGCGATACCATTGTATACATTATTATAGTTCTTAAAAGTTGGTTTAGAATACCGGTAGTAGGTTTAGAAGGCGTAACATGATATAATTATGTAAAACAACATTGCATCATTCTGTTTATTACACTGGTATGCATCAATTTTGCTGTCAAGGGTTTTGTAAGTGATTCTTATAGAGTTTTTCCTGCTGATTTCGAATCTGCAATCCGTTTTTCTCAATCAGCTCAGGTTATCCGGCTATGGCCTCATAAGTAAAATAGAATTTTTCGTGATTTTGTCAAAGCGGAATTGGAACAGTAACATCTATCATCACTTGTTTCACTTGTATAATACCTTTTTTTACTCTTCAGGGATATAGATAAAATATTTCCTAATGAATAGAGCGTGTAAAAATGATCCCAATAGATTCTGCTACATATGTGGGACGGTTACCATGCCAAATAACCAGTCCCAAATCACTAAATTTGTGAAGACAATGTATAGAGCATACTTTGGAATTAAGCTAGGGGACCAGGACAAAAATTTCGCCCCTCATATGTGCTGCAAGACGTGCATTGAAAATTTGAGAAGATGGAGCAAAGGCAGAGCGAAATCTTTGCCTTTTGGAATTCCCATGATTTGGAGAGAAGGAAAGGATCACGTGACAGATGATTGCTATTTCTGCATGACAAACCTCCAAGGTGGGCTTATAAATTTATTTTTCTTAAATATTTTGAAATCCTCGTATGAAACTTGACATAATATTCACCATAATGTAATATTCACCATATATAGCATAATATTCACCATAATGGTAATCATACATTTACATATACATATGGTTATAGAAAATACATTTACACATACATATTGTTATACAAGTTACATTTACATATACAATGATTGTATATTTTCTTTCTTTTTCATTCATATTGTCCCCGAAGGGACAATATGAATGAAAAAGAAAGAAAATATACAGACCCCATCGACCTATTTCATATCTTACAGACCGCAGCCTTCCCTCACGAGCCGCCACTGTCTGAATGCTTCTTCTATTTCATATGCAAGTTTTATATCCATGTTTCTGTGTTTCTATTTTCAGGAGTTAACAAGAAGAATAAACACATTGTTGTATACCCTGACATTCCTTCTGCTATGAGACCTGTACCCCATGGTCCTGGAATTCCAATACCCGACTCACCTCAAACCCTGGACTTCGATGATTCTGATGATGAATCAATGACCAATGCCAATGACCAGTCCCAGTCGTATATACCTCAAAATACCGCTTCAAATGAGCCGAGGCCTCTCAACCAGGCCAAGCTTAATGATCTTACCAGGGATTTAGGACTTTCCAAATTAGCTGCCGAGATCTTGGGCTCACGACTTCGAGAGGACAACTTGCTGGCTCAGGGAACAACATTCTCCTGGTATAGGAAACGAGAGGAAGAATTCCGCAAGTTTTTTGCAGTGCACGAAAATACCTCTTCCTTAGTGTACTGCTGCAATGTTGAGGGGCTAATCGAATCCTTGGGTCTGCCATATAACGCATCAGAATGGAGGCTATTTATAGACTCGTCTAAACGAAGTTTGAAAGCAGTACTTCTCAACATTGGGAATAGGGTTGCATCAGTCCCTGTAGCACATTCCGTACAACTTACTGAGAGCTACGATAACATGAAAATTTTACTGGATGCTCTCGTATACGACCAACATAACTGGAGGATCTGTGGAGATTTGAAGGTAATACTAATATCATAAGTAAACTATTGCTATTGACTATGTTGTTTTTCCAAAGGTTATTTGAGAGCGTATAAGAACACTTAACTTCCCCACAGAAGTGATACAGTCCAATGCATAGATTTTTTTATCTGATAGAACAAATTCTCTAAATTCTTTAAATATTTTCATTTTTTTTCAGATTGTGGCATTTGTATTGGGAATGCAAGGGGGATACACGAAATACCCATGTTTCCTCTGCAAATGGGATAGCCGAGCGGATGAGAAGCACTATGCACAGCGTGAATGGGCATCCAGAGAGAATTTTGAACCTGGGTCGCATAATGTCGTTTCAGTACCCCTTGTACCACCAACAAAAATTTTGCTCCCACCACTTCATATTAAGCTGGGCTTGATGAAAAATTTCATCAAATCAATGAATAAGGAGGGTTCAGCATTCCGATATCTCGAGAGTAAATTTCCTCATATATCTGATGCTAAACTAAATGCTGGGGTTTTTGATGGTCCTCAAATTCGAACTTTGATCAAGGATACTCAGTTCGAAAACGCAATGACTCCAACTGAGAAGAATGCCTGGCAGGCATTCAAATCAGTTGTCACTGATTTTCTTGGCAAGCGTAGAAGTCCAGAATACGAGTCCATTGTCGAAAACTTGATGGAAGCTTTCAAAGCTCATGGGTCTTGGGTCGCGCATGTCCATAAAAATGCACTTTTTGTGGTCCCACTTGGACTATTTTCCTGAAAATTGCGGGGATTATAGTGAGGAACAGGGTGAACGATTTCACCAAGATATCAAAATAATGGAAGAGAGGTACCAGGGAAACTGGGATATCAATATGCTGGCGGACTATTGCTGGTGTTTGAAGCGAGACGTGCCCGAAGAAAAACAGACGGAAAGCCAAAAAAATTTCATTCCTTCCTCAATAAACTTTTTTCCATATTCATTGTATGAATAAAAGTATTTATTCACACAATGTTTTCATTTTTCACGAATGTTCTTATAATATTACTCGTATCTACAGTGTTTAAGCTAAAAAAATCAATAAATTTGGGGATAAAATTGGACTTATAATAAATGGCCAATAGAGAAAAAACCTGACCTGATTGAGGAAAACCAGTCATTTTCGAATTCAGCATGGTCGAATTATATAATGAGTTGAAAAAACCCTCACAGCAGACAAAAAAATTTCATATGCATACCAGTGTTATAAATATATAGAAAATAAATATACATTTCAATAATAATTGAGGAATATGCATATAATCATAACAGTACAGGAAATATATACACACAATTATGTATATATATATATATAAAAATAAATATACATTTCAAATAGAAATAAATATACATTTCAATAATAATAGAAATATGTATATAATCATAACAGTACAGGAGAAATATCACGCAAAATATATAAATACATTTCAATAATAATAGAAATATGCATATAATCATAACAGTACAGTTGAAATATCACGCAAAATATATAAATACATTTCACTTTTTTTTCAAAATACTAAACTCGGTCTTAATCGAGTTTACAATTACATCATTATTGCTCTGCATTACGCAGTATATGCGGCTTAATATTTCACCGCTTGAAGTATAGGGAAACCTGTATTTGATATGAAGGGCTTTCATATCGTTCAGTACTATTTTTGTTCCCACTTTACAACCGGTTGGTAAGTAATCTTTAATTACGTCTAGAATACAATCAAAAGCACGCACAGAGTTCATCGTTAGCTACATTATTAAACACAAGTTTATAAACACGCTTTTCCAATCGAGGGTTTATTTCTACCGACTCGAGCTTTTCAATCGTGAACTCACTCAACATAGCGGCAATTGAAATAATCTTCTAAATCGTTACAACTGCGCGTTATATAAAGAAATAGTTCTTCAGGGTGAACGGTGTAGGTGAGCTCAGCCTTGTACCGATCAATTGCTTTGTACCAAAGTTCATGGTATTTCAAAGAGTCTAAACTTTTTAAATAAACGTCCAGCACTAGACCATTCTCACCAGCCCTACACTCGGTAAACCCATCGAGCAGAGCGGTGTATGCGTATTCAAGTACTGTATCAAAATAAAGCATGTCCGTAACACGCGCGTCTAATATAGGTTTCAGCTTGCGGAATCCGACGATTTCAAACATTCTGTCGAGGATGAAACGGTTTCGCGTAGGAACAAGAGCGTTATTATCAGAAGCATTCTTCCACATCAGCCGTATATCAATGCACGGCCGATCGTTATTTATACACAACGTAGATACAACGGCGTATGAGGGTGCGTCACTAATCTGCTCTCTTCTTGTACTTACGTTAGCAGATATTTTATAACGATCTTCACTCCACTTCTCAACTATCACGAAGATTCTATTCATCTCCTCGACACTTAAATAAACCCGTTTGTTTGTTTGTTTGTCTACATTCCGTTTCCAGTACATAGCTAATGGTACCGGAATTACGCCTGAACACGCGCAACGATTTCGTCACGGACACATCGTACGAGGCGTTGAGAATGCTGCTCAAAGGAAGTTCCATCGTATTCGAGGAGCGCACGTCCACTCGGTTCAAGCTCTGAGATAACTATGAGCCGTGTGAGGCACGCAGGTAGGCAGGAACGGTTCGACGGGCGGCTGACTCGATGATACGTGAATGGGCTTGTTCGTATGATCCGCGAGTCGTACCGAATTGTTGTACATATTTGTTTTTCCGGTACAAGAATTAATTTCATCACTACCAGCCTACGCACCAGGCATTTTACCTCAGGATAAGAACTAGGAACATTTTTTTACTAAACATCTTCACACTCCGGCGCACTATTTGAGAGGAACATATGCTCATATTTTTCCTTTCTGCCCATCAAACGATACTCGTCTCTAAAGTCTGTTAAAAACTCACGCAGGGCACTAGCCACAACCTCACTACGAACCTCATCATGATATACGTTAATATAGTGATAAAAATACTTAAGATTGTCCATGATCACGAGATTCACATTTTCAGTCGTAGGGTATGAGTAATCGACATGGTGTAGCATGACGTAATACCGCTTGTCACACCACCCATCCGCAAGACTCATTATCCATACCTGCTGCTTCTCTTCTGCACGCGTTGTTTCTTTTACTTCACGGTGTATGTGAGACTTTATAAAGTTTAGCTCTGCAGTATACTTCAGCACATCGTCTGTGCAACGAAAGCCTTCAACGGTCTCACCAGAACATCCGTAGAGTATTTGTACATCTTGGAACTTCGCACGATCCAATGTGTTTTTAAAAGAGGTATAGGAGGGAGGAATAGGAAGTTTTTCGGTATCCACCACATCCTGACACTGCTGAATACCATTTCATAAACGTTGTACAAGCAATATTAAAGGTAGCCATTTGAATACACGTCTGATCTGAATACACGTCTGATCTCTCGGGCTTACTGCAGTCGACTGACCACGCAGGGACTCCCAGATAGTAGCATGACTCACGGTCTTACAGTGGGCGGAGCTTAGAACTTTCACCTGCGCGCGCACACACACAAGGGAGAAAGTGAAACGCTAATTAAAACATGATTTATTTAATAAACGAGATATTCAAGTTATATATATATTTACAAATACGTGTAATAAATCAATAGATACTTTACAAATATGATTTAATAAATGAGATATTCAAGTTATATATATATTTACAAATACGTGTAATAAATCAATAGATACGATTATATACAAGAGAAATACGTGTGTTAACAATAGAAGCATCATACGTTATGGTATGCAAAGGGTACGGTATCATAGGTACCAGGTAATTGGTAACGTTTACTATAGGTGTTACGGCACACCTTCGTACCCCTAAGTTCCTTCACGCCCCCCAGCTTCTGCGCCCGAAAATTATGGGTGCCTACAATTAGTTGGGGAGGTTGTTCGCCCCATCATCGTCCAAACATACTAGATCCTTCAACGATTCAAAGTTAACAACCCGCCGATTCGCATGGTTAAGCGTAATACCCTTTGCCTTCACGATATATTTCATTTCCTCCCCCAGTCTTAGGTCCTGTTGAGACAAAAGAGTCGGCGTAAGCGTTGTCCCCATACTCGTCCTTGATCTCATCAGTGAGCTCGCCGAGGAACTCCCCAATAGCGGGCATGTATTCACCCTCCCTCTCTATGAATATCACGCTATCTGTATCGGCATACAATACTCTCCACCCAAGAGAATGCAATAGACCCCAAAGTTTTATACGGGCGTAGGCTGTTGTGAAGCTGGTCACAGGTATGTTTGTAACCCTTGAGGTATCTGTGGCAAATTCAGTGTTGTTGTACTTTATTATGTAAGTGTTACCTACATTCACGATCTCCATGACCTCTTTATCGGGAGCATTTGCATAATCCCATAGACTGTTTAGACACAACTTTGCACTAAAGCGCTTGCCAGGATTCTTTACAATTTGGACACGATCAAGTTGTATACCTTCGCGGTCGCGGTAACGTTGAATATAGGCAGACTTTTCATCTTCGGTATCAACTCCTCGCGGATGCCCTGATGACTCAACCTTATCCTTCAAAAAGGCGTTTATATATGGTGTGAAAGGGTTGGGTAGCTTCTGAAACCTCCACACCTCATGTATCTTCAGTATTCTATAACCATGGCGCACGGCTAGGGCCAACTCAGGACTTGTATATACGCCTCTGATCTTACGCTGGTGAGGTATATGGTTACATTCGCCGTTATCCTCTTCCGCGCACTTCACGCACAGGGGAAACATGAGCTTGTCGTCGATAACGACAGGTAAGATCGGCATCCATAAATTGCGTGGGGGGACGTCTACGAAAGAGAGCCCAAAGTAACGATCATTCAAATTTTTTGAAAATTCATTGATGGAGGGTAGGCTAGGTCCCACCAGTTTCTCAGGAGCGCCCACGGGGTACGGATTGCTCTTCATCACGTATGGGTATAAAGAACAGAAATCGTAGTAATGGAGCTTCACGCCCTCCGTAGGTGGAAAGTATAGTCTGAAAGGATTTGTACGTCCTCCAAACAAGCTATCACCACATTTGAGAGGATCCAGCACCATTGAACGCTTGATCGTGTTTATTTCCTCACGGTACACCTCGTCTGTCTCCATCCGTGCATCATATTCATGCTCCCACAAGACTTTGTGAGTGAACTGTGATCCTATAAGTTGATCGCGGGTGCGGGTCGATGCAAGACAGTCGGCAGGAGACCTACCGTGGATATCTCCGGCGATTCCGCACTCAGGACGGGGGCATCCATGCCACCAGCAACCGTTAAAGGAGTACACAGTCTTCACACCAGTGACACGGTTTTCACTTAACCCATCAACCCAAAAAACACGTCCATTAATCTTAATGGGTACTTCACCCGTGTTGCGGGCGTGCTTTATGTATACACCTGTCTGTTGCTGTAGGTGTATGAGCCAGTAAATAGCCTTGTGTCCGTAACTGCGGGGTTGTTTCGGTGAATAATGGCTAAGGTGTCTTTAGGCATGAAGTTATTCTTGAACACCGTAAAACATAATGATGCGATGGTGGTTGCGACTTGCAGTGGATCGCATTTGAAACGGGCTATGTACATCCTTCTAAAGGCCTGGAAACATACTCTAAGCACGCGCACATCATTCACGCAATAACGCTCACATTCATCAGCTATATTATAAGGGTTACTTTCATTAAAACTGTCGTAGTATCGATCAAAGTCTTCACGTTCATCCATACAGTCAAAATAATGTTTGGGGGTGGTGGGCCTACGTAGTTTAAAGTCTCGCTGGTGAGGAAAGTGTAAGGGAAGTATCCTTTGGAAACTTCAGCTGCTACTCCCATCACCTTGGGTAGCTTTGCTAATTTACAAGGTGTGAATAATAAAGTATCTTTAAATTGTACATTGCCTCTTATCTGCATCTGTATTAATTTGTTGCCTCTTTTCAATGGATCACCTGTAAATATCTCAGAGGATTCGTGTTCAAGCAACTCCTTATAAAGGAACTGCGTGTCAAACTTTGCCCCGTTATGGGCGAGAATATACACAGTCATTTTTTTGAACTTGTCGGCTAACTTGACAATATAGGACACAAATAGTTTCACAGGACTATCGCGGACATTCGTTTTAAAAACGTTTGTCCGTTTACCACATTTGGGGCACTCGTCACATTCGATACCCATACACTCATCACAGATGGTCTGGCTCACAAGTAAATGTGGAATTACCTCTTTGGTTTCAGCGTTCGTATATGTTTCTATATCGTAGTATACAGTTATACAAGGGTTATTTTTAGGCTTAGCATCTTTCATATAACATACATGCTTTACTCCATCCGCCTTATATTCCTCCTGGCATGTAGGACAGTGAATTACGTCACACTTGTGCTTAAATTTCCCCAATTATCCATTGTGTGAAACATACCACATTCACAGATTCTCATTTTCCTGCACGTGCCAATTGATTTATGGAAATCAAAACAGCTATTATTGAAAAATGTGCGTCTACACACATCACAGTCTCTCTTCTCAGCTTCAACTACACGGCTTTCACATTTGGTGCTTTTACACTGCTCACATACCATGTGACATTCTTTACAATGTCTCACTATATCATCCGCAAACTCGAGGCACCCCTTACACAAATCATGATGTCTCCCATATTTTCGACTTTTGTCATAACTCGCGTAAAGCCACCTTATATTACGGATGGGGAGATACGTTGTCCCTGACAATCCTAAAATAAGTAGGGGTCTTGTACGATCTCTCACACAGCTTTTAAAAACATACACAGTCCTACGACGATCATCCAACCCAAATACAACTATGCGGACATTCATTTCCTGTTCTACCCTTCTCAGCTCTTCAGGACCCATATTACAGTCAAATTCAAGTTCACAGTCTACAGCTAGTTTACGGGCACGCTCCACGACCGTAGGCAACCAAATTTTTTGAGTCCGTGTATTTTGTACAGTAAACATACGTGCTAAGAGTACTGCTATAAAGCCGCAACCACGATCGACGTTTATATGCTTTCGGTAAATAGTCGGAGAATTGAAGTTAAGAGTATACGGTATGGCACTATGACCCGCAACACGGAATACACGGTCAATATTTACCGTGAAGTTGTCCATATTGAAGGCTATACTACTTTGGGCGGCTTGCATTATACGTCCTAATATATATTCTACATCTTCAGCCGCCAAACGTCTAAATGGCACTATCACCCAATAATCGTCTACATCACCGTCATCTGACCCGAATCCAAAGGACAGACTCGTCCTGACTTCACGCTCGTCGCGATTCTGAAGAGCAAACTCTATAATACGCTGTACAACCCGGCGTAGCCCGCGCTCAATTCCATTGCTATACATGGCTCTAGGGTCGACCCTGACTCTATACCGATTTCTAGTCAAGGCTGGGGTGGGGGCTGCGGATCGCACCAATTCGAGCGTTATATCATCCTCAACAGAACGGGGGGCAACTGTGGCGGATGAATAGGGGATATATTAGCGGAGGTGCTGCTGGGGGGTTGTTGCGTAAGAGGTTGAGGGTTGGGGATCTATTACCGCTGCAACAGGCGCGTATTTCGGTCGCTTTATACCTGACGTGGGGTTCTCATACCTCCGCTTTGGACGTGCTACCGGTATCGCTGGTGAGGGTTCGTTGGCAGGGGAGATCACAACTACACTGTCGTCGAGGTCATCCGTAATGTCAATGATGGGGTGCTCTACCTCATCGTCATTCACGGTTCTGTGGGAGAAGAAAGCAAAATATAAGGAACAGCACTCAAAATTTGTAATATTTTGTAAATGACCCACTTAGGAGTGTGACGTGTTAGAAATGGACTCTGTAGAAAAATTCAGATTCACGAGCCCATCCACATGTATTATATCTGGACCTACAGGATGTGGTAAAACTGTGTTTATGCTTAAAATCATTAAAGAAAAGGGAGAGATGTTCTCGAAATTTGTGCATAAAGTTATATGGTGCTATTCGACGTATCAATCAGTGTTCAACGAGTACCAAGATGATATTTTGTTCCACAAAGGCGTATATGACGTTAATTCGTTAAAGGGAAATGAACATACAATCATTGTAATTGACGATCTCATGTTGGAGATGGATAAAACGTTTGCCGAGACATTTACAGTATTCTCCCACCATCTTAACATAAGCGTGTTCTTCATCAATCAGAATCTATTTTTCAAAAATAGATACATGCGCGATGTGTCGTTAAATACGCAATATCTAGTCTTATTCGCGCAACGTAGAGATGTATCACAAATTGGGGTATTAGCCAATCAAATGTTCCCGAATCAGCGTAAGGAGTTTTTGGAAGTTTATAAAGAAGCTACAAGCACGCGTTACGGATATTTGCTTTGCGACCTTCATCCGCGAAACACGTTTAGAGTGCTTCTGCGAACGAATATATTTCCAAACGAGCCTGAAACGGTGTATATTCCAGAATGACAGAGACTAAAGAAATACCGTGAATTAATAAAAATCTATCATCGACTGCCCCGGGCAATGCAGCAGATGTTTATTAAAAATATCGACGCCGACTTTTTAAAATGCATCTGTGAAATCTGTCTTAACGTTATAAATTGCAATGTATCAATGAAAACCCATCAGAAGGCTCGCCTACGCCGCTACAAGAACATAATACGTGCACTCGCTCGTAAAAGTCAAACTGTAGCGAAGAAAAAACGAATTATTGTACAAACAGGAGGGTCATTTCTCCCCATCTTATTTTCAGTTTTGGGTCCTTTACTGACTAGATTAATATAATGAAGAAAGTGGTAGTGATTCCCCACGAGGTGTACGCTTCACTGCAAAGGAATCCAGACACGGATCTAGATCCCCGTAAAAGCAGACTTAAAAGAATGGAAAGCGAATTGCTAGCCCTATTAAACAGTGAAAAAACACCTGATGAGAAAAGAATCTTATACCAAGAAGCTCTGCAGAAATTTCTTCACGAGTACGAAAATTATAAGAGCCCTACAGAGATTCCTGTGGTTATTAGGCACAGCACGGGGGACGATGGACATGGCGACATAGGATCTGAGCCCGACGATACAGCTGACCAACCAAAAAGATTAGCCACACAACATATCGAACATGTATTAAAAAGCACCCTCCCACATACATTGATGAGTAAAGGCTTAAGTCTTTATAATCTATTGAATGAGGATCCAGCCATACAATGGACCGATACAGGCGAGATCATTGTGGAAGGATCAAAGGTACAGGGATCGAATATCGTAGACATTGTCCATGATCTGGTGAGAAAGTGGGATAGGCCATCACCATCAGGATGGAAGCATATTAAAGCAAGACTACAACAAATAAATGTCCCTAAAACGTTGATAGGAAATCTGAACAGGTTAAAAGACTTGGAACATGCAACGCATGTGACACAATTGAAGACGCCGTCACCCCCGGCGGTAACACCTTTGAAGAGGAGAAAGAAGAGGTTAAACCAACCCTACCCACGTGCCTCTAAAATACGCAAATGGCTAACGTATTAACTAAACGCTATTATGACGTTTCTAACCCATCCTCTTACGGCGGCGTAGATAGACTGTACAGAAGTGTTTACGGAGTAGGAAAAAAAGATGTTGAAAGATTTTTGAGGGAGCAGGACGCTTATACGCTTCATAAGCCTGAGAAAAAAAGGTTTAAAACAGCCAAGACAACGGCTTCCTCGATTGATTCTATTTGGCAAGCAGATTTAACAGACATGCAAAGATATTCTGTGTATAACGATGGTTATCGCTACATTCTATTCATAATAGACGTATTCTCTAGATATCTGTGGCTAGTTCCTCTGAAAAATAAATCACCTGAAACAGTTGCTAAAGCCACCAAAACGCTAATGTTAAAAGAAAACAGGGTCCCTGGCTATTTTTGTACGGATATGGGGAAGGAATTTATAGGCCGTGCTTTTCAGAACATGTTGACAGAGTTTAATATCAGCTATTACACGACCAATTCTATACATAAGGCTTCTTTAGCTGAAAGAGTTCAACGTACCATAAAGGAACGCATGCACCGCTATTTTACACATAAAAACACACACAGATTTCTAGACATTCTGGAATCATTGGCATCATCCTACAACCGCTCACACCATCGCACGATTGGGACAACACCTAACGAAGTTTTAGAAAGAGGTACGCTCCAGAGAAGAGATGGATCACCACCACCACCACACTCTGCTCGCTTCAAAATCAATGACTATGTAAGGCTGTCGCGTTCGGGGAATAAATTCGCAAAGGGTTTTGAACAAGGATGGACACGCGAGATTTTTAAAGTTAGGGTTATGAGACCTAAGGGTGAGATAATGATGTATTACATTGAAGATTTGAATGGGGAAGAAATCAGGAGGTTTTTACAGCGAGGAATTGCAGAAAGTTGCGTTTAATTTAGAAAAAAATGTTTAAAATTGAGAAAATTTTAGGAAGCAAAGGTTCAGGAAAGAGAAAAAAGTACCTGGTGAAATGGCTAGGGTACCCAGAAAGCTTCAACACCTATATAAAAGCTGATGCAATAATGAAGCTTAAATAGTATGCAACATGGCTCCTAACCATTTCTACGTCACACTCCCGTCCTCCTCGTCCCTGTCTGTACACCCTAACACACTAGCCAACTTTGTAACAGAGCTCCACAAGCACATTGAATTGGGTCGTGATTCGTATGAGGTGGGGATATGCGAAATTCAGCTGGACACCATCTTTTTAAATATTGAACATAAAGAGCCCGTTTTTACGATTCTTAGAGACATTGACGAGTGTGAAAAAGCTGGGGTAGCTATGGATGAAACTATGCGTATCGCTCGGACTAAGGTTGCACGGTATTACAGTACAGAAGTAAGACTAGGACCGGGTCAATATGGTTCGGCCGAGGATGTTGTGAGAGGCTTAAACGTAAGTTTAAGAAACAAACCTTACGAATGATTTAGTATACGAAATCGTAAACCCTGCACATACACTAATCCTAAAATCAAAGACTAACAGACGTATTAAAGACCATAGAAAGTTCCAAATTCTAACCAATGGTCGATATAGCGCAGCCTTCCAAAGAGACATTTCACGAGACAGCATGACTTGTCCAGATTAATGTATCAGTTGAAGATGGAGAAATTGGCTGAAAGGTCCCCAGACATGTGCTATATTTACAGTAATATAGTGGAGCACCAGTTTGTTGGGGATACCCAGGCGCGCCTGCTGCGCATTGCTCACATCCCCAACCACAGAGGAAGGAGTTTGAGTATTACATATGACAGACCCCATTATGTGAATGTCGCAACTAATTTAATAACCAATATCTCAATATATATAAGAACGATTGAGGGTGAAAACTTCCCATTCGGTAACGGGAGCTTAACGGTGAAGCTACACTTTCGACGCACTGAGTTATAATGGATAGAAAGCCTTTCACCGTCTATCGAGGGGTGAGATACCAACGCGGTAGTGGACTTGGGTCCATTTTTTCATCCATACTACGTACGGCTGTTCCTTTGCTGAAGAGGGGGGCCAGATACCTTGGAAGGAAAGCGCTACAATCAGGTATTAACACTGCAGAAGACATATTGGCCGGGGCTAAACCTAAAGCAGCTCTAAAAAAACATTTAAAGCGTACACGGGACGAAATCATCAAAGATGCAAAGAGAAAAATGCGTGGTGGCGGGAAGAAGAGGGCTGCCCGGAAAAAGGGCTCACGTGGTATTAAACGTAAAAGGCTATCAAAAAAGAAGTGCTGTAAGCGAATGAAACCTATGGTTGACCACTTTTTTGACTGATATAAGCTAAGGACATTTATCTCATGAATCATAGTTTGTTTACCACTTGTCGAGAGAGGAGTCACTATTTCGCCATGGCACGCTTCATCCACCCATGTAGTTCACAATGCTGTAAATCGGAGCTGTCCCTTTTTGAGCTGCCTCCAACCCAAGTTTCTATTGAGCACAGTGACTTTATTACAATTAACCCTTTAAACACAATTAGTTCCCCGAGTGCACCTATAGAATTCGTGATACCCAGCTCAGGTCCTTACATTTTTGATCCAAGCTGTGTGCACATGTACGCTAAGCTACGTATAGCCCATTCTGATGGAACGGTCTGCGATGACAAATATGCTGTATACCCTGAAACAAACTTTCTGCACTCCATATTCAACCAGTGTGACGTATATTTAAATCAGACCAACATATCGGCAGGCACGGGGTACTATCATCTACGAGCCTATCTGGAAAATGTCCTCAACTTTTCCAAAGAAGCGAAGGCTACCTTTTTAAGTGCCGAGGGATATTATCAAACTAAAGATGAAAGTAGTATAAAGGACAAATTTAAAAATTCTAAAAAGAAAATATACGTGTGTTTTGGACGGTTGCACACAGATTTCACTTTCCAGGAGAAGTTGCTTGTCAACGGGGTGGATATGAAAATAAAGCTCACCCGCACGAGTTCTGAGATCTGCTTAAATCTGGATGCTGATCAAGAGGAGGGTGCAAAGCCCGTTGTGGTTCACATTATGGACACATACCTCCGCGTACGGCGAGTGAAATTAAGTTCACCAAAACAACTAGAAATTGAGAAAAATTTACTAAACGCTACAGTGAAATATCCTATTAACAGAGTGCAAATCAAACTATATATGGTTCCTGCAGGGTTGGCATCGAAGCAGATAGAAAACATTGCCCTGGGAAATCTTCCTAAAAGGATATTAATCGGTATGCAGGACCATGCTTCGGTGAATGTAAAATGTAAAAAGAGTGCCTTTAAATTCGAGAATTTCGGACTTAAAAATATAACTATACGTTAATGGCACTGCTTTGGGTGGAACAATGGGTACGGACTATTCATCAGACGCTGTGTTACCTCTTTGTGCCAGAGCCTATAGTAATCTGACCCATATTGCAGGTGATTGTGATGAGCTTGGTAATGGGGTAACGCAGGAAGAATTCATTGATCAATTTAACCTTTATCCGTTTGACATTACACCTGACTTATCTGCTAGCGTAAATACCCATTTAACCCCACAGCAGAGCGGAAACATCTCAGTGCGGCTGGAATTCGCCAAGCCTATAGACGCTCCTATTAGTGTACTAGTATATCTCGAATCGCAAGCCCTAATAGAAGTAGATAGATTTAGGAGCGTTATCACTGACTTTTAAAATGGATGCTAATACAGTGCCCGCGAAAAGTATCCGATCACTCAAGAAAATACAATATTTTCCCTTGATATTCAGAGACACATAATTCACTTTCTATTTGTTCTAGCGACATCTGGTAACTTTGAGGTTGCTCGCTGATATGAGAGCTATCCAACGCATTCTCAAATTAGTGTTCTGGTAGCCTTCGTTGCGGGTGGCTGTGTCTCAAAGTTGTCAGATTTCACTGTTTGTGTAAATTTATTGATATTTTATTATTTTTTACAGAAAGTGGTGTAAATAAAATTTATATATAATGTGTGCTAAAAAACAACTTAAGAGTGATTGTCGAGGTGCTATTGTTGCTTTGCATACATGTGGGAAATCACAGAGACAGATAGCTAAGGAATTAAACATATCCCAAAGTACCGTTAATTTATGGGTTTCACGGGCTAAGAACAATGCCGGCCTAACCACGCCAGTCCCTAAAAAACGATCTGGCAGACCGAGAAAAACAAATTCACGAACAGACAAACTTATGAAACGTTTAGTATTGAAAAACCCAACAATAACTGCGAAAGAAATAAAATTTAATATGAATAATTTGTTATCTGGTGTTTCTGAACGAACTATCCAGGAGCGGCTCCAAAAAGAACTCGGATTACCATCTCGCCATGCTGCTAAGAAACCGTTCATTAATGAAAAAATGCGTAAAAAACGTGTCGCATTTTGTAAAAAATATATTCATTGGACTGTTGACTGGAAGAAGGTTTTATTTAGTGATGAGTCGACATTTTTGACATTCAGAAGTTGTCCAAAAAAGGTTCGCCGGCCCATTGGCTCAAATAGGATGGACCCTAAATACACCCTAAAGACAATGAAACACCTTCCAAGTGTGATGGTTTGGGGTTGTTTCGGTTACTATGGGCGTGGAAACCTATATTTTCTTCCGAAGAACACAACTATGAATGGTGCACGGTATTTAGCAATGCTACAGGATAAACTTCCAATGGCAATGGCAATCCAAAGGACAAAAACATACATGCATGATGGTGCACCATGTCACAGGGCCAAAATAGTGACAAAATGGATTACTGACAATAAATTTGATATTTTGGATTGGCCTGGTAATAGTCCAGATCTCAATCCGATAGAAAATATGTGGCTAATAATAAAAAATAAGGTTGAATGCCACGACACTGGCTCAGTCGAAAAATTACAAGAAGCCATCAAAAAGGTATGGTGCAAGGAAATATCAGTGGAAGTTTGTCAAAACTTGATTAAATCCATGCCAAAACGTCTAGAACAAGTCATCCAAACCAAAGGACAGATGACAAAATACTAATATAAGGTTAGTATACATTTAAACATTGTTTTTTATGTAAAAAATACAAATTTCAAGGGTGATCGGATACTTTTCGCGGGCACTGTACACTTCAGAAAGTAATGGAACGAGTCACACGTTCCAAATTTATCGGAGTGTTTGCGAAGAATGAAACATTGAGTTTGCCAAGTACGCGAGAATGCGGTAGTCTTATTGTGAACACAGATGTCATCGGTAATGAAGGGATTCACTGGATCGCTGTCTATTTTAAAAATAGACAGCGCCTGTACTATTTTGATTCAGTCGGTACTCAACCCTGGAGTGACCCTATTATTGTAAAATTTCTCGGTTACATATTCCCGAAGTTGTATGGAACCCATTTTGTATACAAGGGTATTATAGTAATGTTTGCGGAATGTACTGCGTCGCATTTCTCACGCATATGTCATGTGATAAAGAATTTATAAATTTTTTAAATTTATTTGACCCGTCACACTCGCCGAAACGATGAAATGGTATGCAGACAGATAAAAATCCGTTTTCCAATTGTACGTACTCGTTGTATAGTATAATGTTTTTGTTCGTATATTTGTAACGATATATTCTGTAGTTGGTTATTGTACTGATTTCTTTCATTTAATAAATTTATGAAAATATATTCTCTTCTTACCCCAAAAAGATCGAAAAACACTTACATTATTTCGGTGTGACATTGCTAACTGATCAGTATATCCTCCGTATTCATGACACGAGATTCTTCAAAAGATTGTATAACACGTGTCAAATCATCATCGGACCTTAAAGGAATAATGTTCATTCTTTTAAAACATATACAGAGTATACAGACAGATCCCCATTATGTGAAGATATCTTTGGTTCATTTAAGAGGAATAACATTGATTGCCAAAAAAAATTTCGATTTTAGCATAATGGGGATGAGGTAAGACCAAATAACATTGACAAAAAAATTTCGATTTTTGACGAGTATCTAAATGAAATATTTGAAGAGATACAACAACCCATCCATATATATAAATCGAATTATAGACATTTACATTACTATGGTAGTCCCTTGCGTCGGATTGTAAGGAGCGTCACTGCAAATATCTTCAACGGTTTGCGTTGGAAATAATTCATCACGGTCAATCGCGTTAAAAAGACTAATTGTCGTTAATGCTGCAGTGTCACTTTCTTCATACAAATCTGGGGAGACGTACAGGTCCATGGTGGAGGGAATGATTATTCACTGACGCGAAAATAGCTACTGTTACTCCAAACTGAAAAATATCCCCCTTTATATGCACAATCGCCAAGCTCCGCCCCAAAAGACCAGTACGATACCGTACCCTTTGGATACCATAACGTATGATGCTTCTATTGTTAACTCACACGTATTTGTCTTGTATATAATCGTATCTATTGATTTATTACACGTATTTGTAAATATATACTGTATATAACTTGAATATCTCATTTATTAAATCGTATTTGTAAAGTATCTATTGATTTATTACACGTATTTGTAAATATATATATAACTTGAATATCTCGTTTATTAAATCGTATTTGTAAATATATATAACTTGAATATCTCGTTTATTAAATAAATCATGTTTCAATTAGCGTTTCACTTTCTCCTTTGTGTGTGTGTGTGCGCGCGCAGGTGAAAGTTCTAAGCTCCGCCCACTGTAAGACCGTGAGTCATGCTACTATCTGGGAGTCCCTGCGTGGTCAGTCGACTGCAGTAAGCCCGAGAGATCAGACGTGTATTCAGATCAGACGTATTCAAATGGCTACCTTTAATATTGCTTGTACAACGTTTATGAAATGGTATTCAGCAAAGTGTCAGGATGTGGTGGATACCGAAAAACTTCCTATTCCTCCCTCCTATACCTCTTTTAAAAACACATTGGATTGTGCGAAGTTCCAAGATGTACAAATACTCTACGGATGTTCTGGTGAGACCATTGAAGGCTTTCGTTGCACAGACGATGTGCTGAAGTATACTGCAGAGCTAAACTTTATAAAGTCTCACATTCACCGTGAAGTAAAAGAAACAACGCGTGCAGAAGAGAAGCAGCAGGTATGGATAATGAGTCTTGCGGATGGGTGGTGTGACAAGCGGTATTACGTCATGCTACACCATGTCGATTACTCATACCCTACGACTGAAAATGTGAATCTCGTGATCATGGACAATCTTAAGTATTTTTATCACTATATTAACGTATATCATGATGAGGTTCGTGGTGAGGTTGTGGCTAGTGCCCTGCGTGAGTTTTTAACAGACTTTAGAGACGAGTATCGTTTGATGGGCAGAAAGGAAAAATATGAGCATATGTTCCTCTCAAATAGTGCGCCGGAGTGTGAAGATGTTTAGTAAAACATAAAATGTTCCTAGTTCTTATCCTGAGGTAAAATGTCTGGTGCGTAGGCTGGTCGTGATGAAATTAATTCTTGTACCGGAAAAACAAATATGTACAATTCGGTACGACTCGCGGATCATACGAACAAGCCCATTCACGTATCATCGAGTCAGCCGCCCGTCGAACCGTTCCTGCCTACCTGCGTGCCTCACACGGCTCATAGTTATCTCAGAGCTTGAACCGAGTGGACGTGCGCTCCTCGAATACGATGGAACTTCCTTTGAGCAGCATTCTCAACGCCTCGTACGATGTGTCCGTGACGAAATCGTTGCGCGTGTTCAGGCGTAATTCCGGTACCATTAGCTATGTACTGGAAACGGAATGTAGACAAACAAACAAACAAACGGGTTTATTTAAGTGTCGAGGAGATGAATAGAATCTTCGTGATAGTTGAGAAGTGGAGTGAAGATCGTTATAAAATACCTGCTAACGTAGGTACAAGAAGAGAGCAGATTAGTGACGCACCCTCATACGCCGTTGTATCTACGTTGTGTATAAATAACGATCGGCCGTGCATTGATATACGGCTGATGTGGAAGAATGCTTCTGATAATAACGCTCTTGTTCCTACGCGAAACCGTTTCATCCTCGACAGAATGTTTGAAATCGTCGGATTCCGCAAGCTGAAACCTATATTAGACGCGCGTGTTACGGACATGCTTTATTTTGATACAGTACCCGAATACGCATACACCGCTCTGCTCGATGGGTTTACCGAGTGTAGGGCTGGTGAGAATGGTCTAGTGCTGGACGTTTATTTAAAAAGTTTAGACTCTTTGAAATACCATGAACTTTGGTACAAAGCAATTGATCGGTACAAGGCTGAGCTCACCTACACCGTTCACCCTGAAGAACTATTTCTTTATATAACGCGCAGTTGTCGTAACGATTTAGAAGATTATTTCAATTGCCGCTATGTTGAGTGAGTTCACGATTGAAAAGCTCGAGTCGGTAGAAATAAACCCTCGATTGGAAAAGCGTGTTTATAAACTTGTGTTTAATAATGTAGCTAACGATGAACTCTTGTGCGTGCTTTTGATTGTATTCTAGACGTAATTAAAGATGACTTACCAACCGGTTGTAAAGTGGGAACAAAAATAGTACTGAACGATATGAAAGCCCTTCATATCGAATACAGGTTTCCCTATACTTTAAGCGGTGAAATATTATTAAGCCGCATATACTGCGTAATGCAGAGCAATAATGATGTAATTGTAAACTCGATTAAGACCGAGTTTAGTATTTTGAAAAAAAAGTGAAATGTATTTATATATTTTGCGTGATATTTCTCCTGTACTGTTATGATTACATGCATATTTCTATTATTATTGAAATGTATTTATATATTTTGCGTGATATTTCTCCTGTACTGTTATGATTATATACATATTTCTATTATTATTGAAATGTATTTATATATTTTGCGTGATATTTCCCCTGTACTGTTATGATTATATGCATATTTCTATTATTATTGAAATGTATATTTATTTCTATTTGAAATGTATATTTATTTTATATATATATCTCCATAATTGTGTGTATATTTCCTGTACTGTTATGATTATATGCATATTCCTCAATTATTATTGAAATGTATATTTATTTTCTATATATTTATAATAAACAGAATGATGCAATGTTGTTTTACTTAATTATATCATGTTACGCCTTCTAAACCTACTACCGGTATTCTAAACCAACTTTTAAGAAATATAATAATGTATACAATGGTATCGCTAAAAAGTGGTATCTGGCAACTCAAGCCATTTACGCGTTCTAAGCCAACTGGCTGATTAGGAGTCTATAATAGTGTATACAATGGTATCGCTAAAAAGTGGTATCTGGCAACTCAAGCCATTTACGCCTTCTAAGCCAACTGGCTGATTAGGAGTCTATAATAATGTATACAATGGTATCGCTAAAAAGTGGTATCTGGCAACTCAGTCTTCGATTAGAATTAAATATATAGCGAATACATGGCGCTATCTGGCAACTCAAGCCATTTACGCCTTCTAAGCCAACTGGCTGATTAGGAGCCTATAAAACAACGCCTACTCGGCTGGTCTTAATATGCACTTGGCTCCTGCCAGGTGAACACCTCTCCTCCTTTCTCTCCTTTCTGGCCCTTTGGGGGGAATAGCTTGGGGGAGAACTCCGCCTCCAAGTTTTCCTTGTTGCACCTGCAGTATCCCCCCTTTGTGGGTTTTTTTCTTTTCAACACCACTCAACCCCCACCCCCTTTGCAACATTACGTAATCACTTGCAACATTCTTGCACTCTCCCCTTTTGCGGCTATACTACTCTCCACCCCCATATACATATACAGTATATATGGAATATCGTGCATGAACAGGCACTATTTTTCCTGATGAAAAAATCGCGTACAACAGGATTTGAATCCAACACCTAATGAATAGAAGGTGTTGAGAGGGACGCTTTGTGAAGTGGGTAGAGAAGTGAAGGGTGGAATCATCGGCATAGGAGTGGATACGATAGAAAGTGCGACTGAAGATCAGTCATAAATAAAAGGAAGGGAGTGGGTAACAGGACAGAGACCTGAGGAACACCACTATTAATAACGTTAGGAGAAGAATGGTGGCCATCTACAACCGCAACTATAGATCAGCCAGAAAGGCAATCAGAGATGAAGACACAGATAAAAGGATAAAATCGAAGGAGGGCAGTTTGGAAACTAAGGATTTGTGGCAGACTCTATCAAAAGCTTTTGATATGTCTACCGCAATAGCAAAGGTTTCACCAAAATCCCAAAAGGAGGATGGTCACTAGTCAGAGATATATGCAGGATGATCGCCAGTAGAGCGTCCCTTGCGGAACCCATACTGACGATCTGAAAGATCGTGAATCGAGAGGTGTTTAAGAATCTTTTTATTAAGGATAGATTAAAAAACTTTAGAAAGGCAAGAAATCAAAGCAATTGGACGATAGTTGGAGAGTTGAGAACGCTCACCCTTATTTGGGGCAAGCTGAATGAAAGCGAATTTCCAGTTGGAATTAAAACTACCAGATGAAAGACAAAGACGAGAGTTTGCCTAGGCAGGGTGTTAGCAAAGCAGCACAGTTCTTGAGAACAACAGGAGGGACACCATCAGGACCGTACGCCTTTCTAGAGTTGAAACCAGATAGGACAGAAAAAACATCTTTGGAAGATATTCTAATTTCAGGCTTAAATAAGTGAAAGGGGGAAGGAGATGGAGAAACCGGCAGCGGAATCGTCCAGGGTTGAGCTGAAGGCGAAAGTTTGAACTGAGTTCATTTTTATCAGGAGAAGAGACAGCAACTGAGCCGTCTGAATGAAAAAGAGGAGGGAAAGAAGAAGTAAAGTTGTTAGAGAGGTTCTTGGCTAGGTGCCAAAAAAAGCGAGAAGAATCAGAATTAGTTTGGTCTTTACACTTTTGTCTGATGCAAGAATTTTCGGCGAGTCGAAGAACAGATTTTGCACGATTCCGGGCAGAAATATAAGCCGAGAATCAGGAGTTGGATGGCGACGGTACCTCCTGAAAGCCTTCTCTCCGTTGTGTATAGCATTAGAACAAGCGAAGTTAAACTAAGGTTTTTTTTTGTATTCGTAGTAGGTAAAAAATATGGAATGTACTCCGTGATGCGCTCAGTGCACTCGGAAGGGTCCCGGCCAAGGAAGCAGAGAAGTACTGTCTAACGGAGAAAAAGTTTGACAATTAAGAAGGATGAGTTGTTAAAAATAAATCCAGAATGTTGGGCCTATCTTCAATGGAATCAGTAGGGTAGTTTACACGATACTGTATATACAAATACACTGAATATGTATAACAAATAACTTTTTTTTTAAAATGTACCTCAATTCCAACGATGGACTTTTCAGCGTCAAAGGAGGAACGAGAGAGAATAGACGACGTTTTCTGCAAAAGTCAGGAGGAACAGCCAAAAAATAAAAGTTTCCAATTTTTTCTAACTGATATCCCGAGATCTTCAAGTTTTTGAATTCCTGTGAAGACGTATTTTACATTACTTTTAAATTAAAATTAAAGGTAACCATTAAAACTTATTGAAAATAATAAGTATATATATTCACATTTATGAAGATTTTTATTAAACTATGACAACACTGTGTCAAAATTTCGTTACCAGAAATTTTTAAAAAACTTAATGGATCTCTACCTGAAGGTAATTCATCTATTGATTCTAGTGTTCATACTCAGTTATATCGCAATGCTGATTTAAAAGGTACGTGATATCATTATTTCCTATAACATTCGAATACTATAAATACGATGAAATCTAAGTGCAAAATACGATCCTAAATGCATTTATTAAAAGTAAGGAATCACCTGCATAAACTTATCCATACTTTGCTCCAGCCCAAACACGAACTTGAGAGGCACCGTTTCCAAATAGCAGTTTGGTGCCGGGTTCGAGTCCGAGACGTGAGAAGCGACCAGATGCAGCATCTCTTCCGTTATTGGATAACAAAAAAGGAGCGAGGAAACAATCTCGTCCTGAATCAACCATTTGATCTGGAAATCAACAACAACAACAACTACTTCATTGTGAACAGTGAAGTGATTACGAGGGACTCTTTTTAACACTTTCTTAAAGGGTTAAGTTCTTAACTGCCACTTCGATCCACTTAAAAAAAAAAGTCTCTTTAGGGCCAATGTTTATTACACTCCAACTAATGGTTTTTATTTTTAAGATCTTACTTCCAAATACTTAAAAAAAACTCAATTGCGGTACTTACAATGCACTGTAAGATGAAAGCTTGAAAATACTCCGATCCTCAGCGAGGACGGAATATGTAATAAAATCTGAATGACGCACTTCACTGATATATAATAATTCTTTTACTATTATTACAAAAATGTACAAAAATGTACAATTTATTCATTGTATAGTAAGAAAAAATCTAGATTTACTATACTCACCTTTTCAAATGTTATTAAGACCGCTTTGTGCTGATCATCCGTCAAATGGTTAAGCATTTCTTCCTCTTCCATGTAACTATGAGGAAAATTTAATGAAAATGGGAGTAGGGAATAATAATGCACTGTAAAATACCATTTTGCTTCAATACAAGAAAAGTTGATTCGTTTCTAGTGGCTAATTTCTTATCTAAATGAAGCCGAGTTTCAAATAATAGGTAAAACACTAATTAGGTCTCCTCTCCTTAATTTAGGCTCATCACACGCGTCCAAACCCAAGACTCAACGTTAGAAATACCATATTCAAATCTTATTTCAATACACTGTTTAGTGTAAATATAACTATAAGAGTAAGACGGTCAGGACGGGTTCACTGTTGGAAAATCTAGAAGAGGAAGAGCCATTGTTGTCCCAAGGCGATATGATGACTAAGCTGATTGATGCATCATTGCTTGTATATATTAAGTTAAGGTGTATATATATCCATCTCATAATTGTAAGGTTAGTGAAAAATTCACTTAATTTAGAGCTAGCATTTTTGGGCTCTTGTGGCGTCATTTTTTTGGGGCACTGCGCGTCCTTCCTACTCGTTTCTTGAATGCGGCACTTACAGGGCGTGGTCTTATAGAGAGCTCTCTTGCAATTCAGTTTGGTTGTTTAGATAAGATTGTTGCATCGTGCAATGGTGCAGGTTGTGTTGTTGTTGCAAGGTTTAGAAAGAAGACCATAAATAGTGCCTCTTTTGTTTTTTATCTTAATTTTATGTAACTGAGGCCTAAGGTAGGCCCACATCGAGTCAGCAACCCTAAGGTAGGACCTAATAGGACCTCCAAGTCCGTAAGTTTTTAGTCTAGCTTAACTTGGGCTGTAGGTTGAACTGGCCCTTCAGAGCTTGGCCGTTCACGGCTCAGCTGGGATTCTGAACCCAATAAAATAAAAAGTAACATTCATCGACCGAGCATAAATTACAATTACGATTTATATAATAAAGTTCTGAAAATACACATTTCACAGTTTGACCCCAAAGCTACAAATTACGAATGCTTTACAAATCTGTAATTAGTTTGGTACCTTTGTAATTTAATATACTTCATTACTAAGCATGTACAATTTAGGGCGGGTCGTACTCAGGTGACAACATGAATCTGAAGGAAATCCTACCATGAGGGGTGTCTAAATTATGTGTTTTTACATGGGGAATTCAAATATGAGCTTATTTTTTGGATAGGATAATTCTAACCTACATCATTTTGTATTTCTAAATTGCCAATTTTACCCTTTTGAACCCCTTTATAATATATTAAAAGATATAAGGTAAATCATTTATATTGACAAGGCCAAATCAACTTTACATATATTTATTAATAGGTGAACTGCATGTATATCACTGGATATAATTACAAAGATCATTCTCCTGACATCTTGAACTTTACCAGGTTGCACAAATCCTGCTTTGACTCAGACTTGGACATCAGCTTCCTGCTGGTCTCCTGAGCCCTGATCCCTCCATCCCTCTTTTCCTGTGAGAAGTACTTAGCAGAAGCCTCAGTCACCATTTTAACAACCCTCTCAATGCTTTGTGTGTGGCAAGGCCAGTTGCGCACCTCCATGGGGGTGTTGATGAAATTTTTCACCTCTGAGGTGCTTAGAGAGCAGGTGAGAGGTGGCTCTGACACACCTTCTGACCAGCTGATCAAGTCACCGATGCTGGAAGCATCACAATTGATGTCAGGTGTCCTTCTGCTCCTAACAGAGGAGTCCCCCAGCTGAGTGTCCGGGTCCCCCTCTCCCCTGATACCCAGGATTCTCTCCACCCCTTCAATCCTCTCCTTCTGATCCTCAGAGCAGAGTAGTGTTTGGAGGATGACTTCACTGTGGGCATACCAAGCAGATCTTCTCACAGTTGGCATCACAATATCCAGCACCTCCTTTCTCTGGGACTTGAGGCAGTCCAGCTGAAAGAGGATGTGCCTAGGCCCTTCGATCCAGGAGTGCTTGACCTTCACGTTGAACCAACATGGGTAATACACTCCAATGATGAATTCCAGAATCTTCAGGTTCTTTCCTTTAAGTCCGTGCTTTGACACCCAGAGCCTGAGAAGTCTGTTTGCTGTGGTGAGCCAGCGGCTGTGGTTTACTGGTCCTATCTCTAACAGAGCCAGCCCTGCAGGAAGTACTCCATCCCTGACTGCACAGACAATTTTATAGCCATAGTATTGATCAGTTGAGAGATCTTGAATGACCTTGTCAGGAAGCTTGATCAGTGGAGGGCCAACAGAGATTCGGGTGAAGTTTGGATTGATATCAAAGTCTGTAGCAGAATCAAGGAGCTTTCCTATTGGCCCGGATAATTTTTTGTCTGACAGAGTAGGGCCATCAAGGTCAACAATGAGATGGCGCAGGGGAAGTTCAACAGTGTGCAGGTTGCACACGCACACCAACCAGACCAGCTTTCTCCCCAGGTGCAGCTCCAGCTTCCGCATTACTCCAGCTTTCACACCAGTGTTGACATTTGTTGAGTCTCCTCCAATGGCCAGCAAGGTCTTATCATAACCCCTCTCTTTCAGCCAGGCAAACAGGACCTTAGCAATCTTCTCCGCATGTGACTCCTCTTTAGTTGCTTTCTCTGGGGTAAAGTGGAACAGATAGTAGCTGCCAGGCTCACTAACAACACTATAGTGTTCTTCCTTGATCTTTGCGGGAAAAGATTGGTCACTGCCCTCAGCTTCCATCACCACATTGGTCAGGTCAATCCGCCCATCAAAGAGGGTGCAAGAGATCCCCTCTCCTCCCTGCACTTCTTCTCGAACTGTTCCCCCAGCTCTCTCATCAACTTCTCCTGTGCTCTCTTGACCTTGCTCTTATCAATCACTTTACTTGTATTGTCTTCTGTGATGATTCCTGCGTCAGAAAATGGCCTTATGCGCGCCAGAAAACCGTCAAAATATTTCATATACCAAACTGTATGATAATTACAATTAAATGGAATGGCACACCTTTTTATTTGAGTATTTAAATATTATTATTATTATTATATGAATTATATTATATGTGTTTATATGAATTAGTTAGAACAATGCTCTATGAGAGATAACGTGAGCAGCCATGATAGAAAACGTGAGAAGACATATTCTGGGGTAACTACAATAGTAAAATAATCAACAATTTAATAATAATCAACTGCAAAATGATGTAGGTTAGGGTTATCAGAATTAAATATTTTCTTCAAAATTGTGTTCTATACACCAAAATATGTCATTTGAACACCCCTCTCCATTGATTTAAAAAAAATGCATAATATGACCCGCCCTAAATTGTACATGCCGAAAATATTGTATGTCCACATATACGTTTTGCAACAAATTTGCCTAAATCCCAGATTAAAAATATAAAAATGTAAAATTTTAAAAATCTGCCCTTGCAAAAGGGCTTGCAACTAATTACAAAAGTTTTCAAAATGTTAACTTCCCAATTAAAAGTTTACGACAATGACGACGAAAATGTTAAGATCGTTCACTCTGACCATTGGTCGGTAAACAAAAATGAATGAAGGGACTGCTCTCAGTCACTTAAGTACAAGATTCCCTTCACTTAGAAAAGCCACTTAATTTATCTTACACATCTTCCGATTCTGAGTTGGAGTTGACAGTTGATTCCGAAAGCCTCTGAATAGATGAGGTGTTTGAGCAACCGCTGATAGTGCGACGCCCCCGTGTCTCCATTGGAGATCCCTGAACAGCCCCTGTGCAAATATCAGCACCCCCAAGCAATGTCATAACGAGGACGTCCAACGTTACATTGACCTTAGAGAGGTCGATTTCTGGAACGTGAAGGCAACCCGCGACATTTCCTGAATTAGAAAATAAAATTCTTTCAAGGGATTCACTTACCATTACATAATGTTGACGAATGTAAACATTCCCTTTCAAGGTTTAAAAGACTTTTATGCAAATAAAACAGAGCTCATATGAATTAACGTTACCTAAACAAGTAGGAAGTGTGTCGATAGACGTAGTTCCTATCGTGTGTCCTTCGCAGCGAATGGTGCAAGTGAGATGTAGGAAGAGCGGGGGATAACTACCATTTTCAGAGTCATTCCCTTCGGACAGCCTTCCGTCTTCGTAACCAGAAATATGGCTCATTTGAGAGATTTGAGAAATCTGCGACATGTACCTCTGATGACCGGCTGAAATATGATCTAAAGCTTTATTTCAAACAACCGAAAGAAATCGTAAATGTCCGCCTTCCAAACTAGCACTGAATTTCTTTTCCGTTTAGAAATCTTCATTTTTTTCCTCCTAAAGACAACTTCAACGAAGACTTAACTCATAACAGAGCAGCAGTTACTAAAGTTTTTTAATGTAAATAGGAAAAAAGGTTTGAAAGAACTCACCGTAACTTCCGTCCTCCGACCGAAACTCTATGGATTTGTCTCTGTCCTCTTCCTCTAAAGATACGGCCTCCTCCTCTTCCTCATTTGCAACCCCTTCCTCCTCCCCCTCTAACTGCTCTTCTTCAGTGTAACTCTCACCTCCAGATTTCTAAAGACAAAAAATTATGAATACTAATTTATCTTCAATTCAGTTTTTTTTCTTTTTCATATATATCATCATACATATGCGCGGATCATATATGAACACGAGGGTGTCTCAAGTGTGACCAGAACTCGCTTTTTTTCTATACATTCTTTTATCAAAATGATTTCCATGAAATTTGCCTTTAATTCTCAAGGTAATCTTTTGCAACAATGATACAATTTTCTCATCGATGTGGGAAGACCGACTTGAACTCTTTCAGCGGCGAGCACGTACCCACTTCGTGACCCGATACTGTAAATCTGACCTTGTTGGAGATGCAAAACTGTTAAATCATCCCTATGGAGTCCTCTACTCTCCTTGCGACTTTCATCTATTTGGAGAACTCAAGGAGCCTCTCTGAGGAACGAATTGACAAAGTTCTAAAAAAGCATGTCACGACGTGGCTACGTATTTGCCCCCTAAGAAATTTATGCAAATGCTAATCCCAGCCTTGCCGCAGCGAAAGACTAAGTATGTCAACGTTGGAGAGAAATACCTTCAGAGGTAGAGTAAATTTTATGATATTGATTCAAGAGTCAGTAATAGAATAAAAGTTAGCAAAATACCTGAATATCCCTTTTATTTTACATATCAAGCTCATTTCCCCACAATGCGGGGGTGAGTGTACCCCAAGGGTCACCTGAGAGAGCAGAAAAAATGTAAGCGGCCAACTCAACTACATCCGATGCCAGCGGCCGGGAGCGAACCAGCGCCTCACCGCTAGGAGTCCGCCACCGTAACCACTAAACTACCGGGTGTGTGTATATACACACACACACACAAGGGTTAGACAGAATAATGGAAACACTCGCATTTTCGATGCTATATTTTCTGGTATCATTAATGGCATTATGTACTTTCTTAAATTAATATGTAACTGCATATAATATTGAGAACATCAGCTACTTTAATATGTTCATATTGGTTTTTCATGTTCTTGTAGAATAAATAAAAAATATGGCGCTTGGAAAAATGTTACTGACTGTGAAAGGAACAGGATAGTGGAGCCCGTTTGGTTGGTGTCTCAATATTAAAAGTCGCGTGATTGTCCCTATATCTTGAAGAACAGTCCCATAGTTATGAATACATGGAAAGAAATTAAAAAAACTACACCACATAAGCGCAGAATTGTTCCCATTATTTTACCCAACTCCAAATTCATTAGAACTTTGGTACTGGTTAGTGTTAAAATAGGCTTTACTACAGTTCCCATAACATAGTTATGACTGACACTGTTCTCTGCGGACTAATGCTAAATTTTGAAAAAAAAAGTTTTGATGCAACAGTCTTTGATTGATTCTTCACATCTCATAATTATCATATAAGGTTCTTCTGTCGCATTCTGTCAGTGTTGCTTTACGCTCACTATATTCCTTATTTGATGTTCTTTTTTTATTATTTTTGCATGCTTTCATAACCTTGAGGACTGTTCCTCGAGATACAGGAGCAATTATGTGACTTTTATTACTGAAACACCAATCAAACGGGCTCCTACTATCATGCCCCTTTCACAGGCAGTAACATCTTTTTCAAGCGCTATATTTTTATTTATTTTAAAAGAACATGAAAAACCAATATGTACATATCAAAATAGAAGATGTTCTCAATATTATACGCAGTTACATATTAATTTAATAAAGTACATAACGCCATTAAAGATATCAGAAAATACAGCACCGAAAATGCGAGTGTTTCCATTATTCCGTCCAACCCATATCCATATATATATATATATATATATATATATATATATATATATATATATATAATATGCGCCACGAGGTGTAGTGGTTAGCGTCGCTGACTACGAATCCATCGGCCCCGGGTTCGAGACCCGACGGCAGCTGGCGCGCAGCAAAACCCAGCTGCTCATCCTTCCACACAATAAAGAAAGTGGTTGGTAGATAAATGGGTACCCTAGGTGGCCTAGTGCTTAAGACGCTGGGCTGCTGATGGGGCGTGGTTCGGATTCCACGTTAAACTGTAGGTCTAAGGTGGAGTGAAAAGCTTGACCTTCGTCAGAATGAACAATTCGGGCGGAAGCTAACCAGAGGTTATATATATATATATATATATATATATATATATATATATATATATATATATATATATATATTTTCGCAGACACCTATTTATATCCAAATGAAAGCAGCTATGAATATTTATATACACTCAGGGCGGGTTTATATTTTGTATTCGAAAGTAACACATTGTGGGGGTTTCGTATGGGTCACAGTAGTCAACCAGTCAAATATTTCGCGTATCCTAAGTCTCCTACCCCCGGCACAAATTTTCGGTTTTTAGTTTCAATTTGCTAAAATGTACATTTTTCAGTAAAAACTCATAAAAATTGTTTGAGCTGTATTAAACTCATGTTTCTTATTTTTTATTTAAACTCAAAGAAAATGACATTTTTACATGTTTTTTAGTATATACTATATACTGTATGTATTAAGATAAAAAATAAGGAACAAATTAAAGAATTACATAACATTTTTGGGAAATTAAACAACAGAACTCGTTTTCTACAAGAAAAAGAAAAAGACATTACCTAATGAAGTGCTCTTTTGCACGATGCATAAACTTAAGCTATTTTGAAAATATTTATTCCACTGTTCTTTCCATTCAAATTTAGACAATCTTTGCCGTGATTCCAGTAAGTTAAGAATATATTTTTGGCAATTTTCGTAGCAAATTCGTACGTCAGATGTATTCGTGACTAGATTCACGGCGCTTTCTACTCCTTGGCTGTGACAAGGAAAGGCTGGTATTTTGAGTGGTTCTTGTCTTGCTAGCAAAAGTTCCTTATTGCTAAAGTTTGTCAAAAGTGGAGGCGGATAAATTATTACCTTTCTGCCAATCAATCATTTCAGTGTAGCCTGAATAATCAAAATTATGAGTTCGAGGTAGGTCAAAGTTTCTTGATCCAAAAAATGTAGTTCTTGAGAGAATGATTCTTTGGATTGCAACCTCTCTAGCTTCTCTTCTTGAGTCTGTTATCATCGATAGTAGGATATTTTCGGGGTTCGCAAAGTATGAGTTATTCTGAAACACCGGTTCCATGATCAATCTATATTTCTCCTTCAAGTCGCGCAGCAGATACCCTAAGTACCAAAAGTTAGATGATCCGTCAGATGCCAATGGATGCGACTAAACCCAAAACCATCCTGGAGCATAAGATAGCATAATAATTTCTACTAGATCTTTGAGATCTTGGGTTGGATTTGGTGTTGACACATAGTCTACATACTGTAGAGATACTTTTGGTCACTGCTGAAAGCATTAACAACATCATATGGAATTTCATGAATGTTTCTTTTAACAGGAGAAGAAGCAACCACTTCCAGTTTTGTTAGATCAGTTTTCAATTTATTTCCAATTGAACCCTTGAAAGTACTTGGGCCTGTTGTTTTTCCATCTATTGCCTCGTACACGTGCCTGAATGGTAGTTCGTTCATATGAAGAGGGCATACCAGCCAGTGAACAGACCTATTCAGATAGATTTCAACAAGCTTTATTACTCCACCGATTCTTCCAGTGTTCACAGCAGTGCCATCACATAGTAAAGCTTTTAGAGTGTCTGAACTTTCTGAGTCCACTATTACAGTAATCAGCTCTTCTGCTACACAACGAGCATTTCCATGATCAGGTGTTACGTGATCTATATTGATATTTCCAGGCTCTTTAACAATGACGTATTGCTCTTCTTTGATCTTGACTGCCGCGGTTAATGTGTTACCTCTTCTCCCATCAAAGCCACTGCATTCTTTTCCTATATTCTCCAATTTAACCCTGGTACTCAATTTTTTACCTACTCGTGCTCTTTCCCTCTCCAGCTTCTTTCTATCAATCATGTTGCCCTGATCCAGGATTCCCATATCTTTTAAAGCAGCATTAACAATTGCTGCTGCTGCCCTGCAACTCACTCTGTAACGATCTGCAGTCACTTCCAACTCTTCATAGGTATATCTGTTCTGCTCATTCTCTATTAACTATATATCAGGCACGAAGTCTTCATCCTCTTGGTCGGTCTCTAGCTCCATGCTCTCAGGCACCGGCTGCATCCTGTGATTCCTGTGATGTTGAAGGGACAACTCTGATAGCTTCAGTCGATTCTGCTTGTGATCTCATTCGGCGTTCGTGTTCTTTTTGAGCTCTAGCAATAGACCTTTTTCTCATCAAAGCAGCTTTTCTATCAATTGGCCCCAGTTGGTTTAATCTTTGCTTTTGTCCTACAAAAGAATCCCACTCAGCAATTGTTATTTTATCCTTGCACCGGCAGTCATTTCTATCAATCCCTTTATCGTAACAATCACAGGTACAATGAGGTACATACATCAAACATAGCATCATACTCGGGAACTTTCGGAAACTTTTTGTTCAAATCTCTCATCTCTTCGGTTTATAGGAACCTTGTTCAACTTTGAGGCTGCTTCTATCACTCTAACAACTTTCTGAAAGATTCCACGAGTACTTATTGTAGGGAAAGAGAACCTTCTCCATATGGTTTCAAGGTCTATTGCGACTATGTTACAACACTCATTAAAAGTAATCGATTTATTTGATTCAGCCTCTTCTCGTCGTCGCACAAAGTTGTAGTGCCTCACATCATCTGCTTTTGTTGGTATCATAGCTGCTGGAAACTCGGAAGGATGTCCAAAGGCTGCATTTGACGACTTTTTTCTTGTTGTCATGATTAATTTGACTTAAAAACCAATAGTTTGAATCAATAACCAATAATCAATAATAATTTCACTTAATCAATAATCTGAAACAAAAATAGATGATATAATTTTTTGCATAAAGTACTCAAAAAATTAGGGTTGCCAGACTTTTTTGCACATTTGTGAAAACTGGCCACAAAATGGCCAAAATGGCCAATCTGGCAACCCTGCATAAAACAAAAAGAGTATCCATAAATAAAGATGATACCCATTTGATTTAAATAAGGGCAAATACGGTCTTCTAACTTATTTTTAACATATCTTAAATTGATGTTCAGAATAGGTTCAAAGCTTATTGTGAAATCTCAGTTAGAAGAGTGGGGAAAAAGGGGGAACTATGTGCGAGGGGTGCGGGGGGTCGCACATTGCTCAACTTTTGATATGTTATTTGTTAACCCAAATGAAAACCCTCACATAGTGTCGTTTTTTAAGAAAAAGCCAAAAAAAACTTGTTTTGACCCGCCCTAAATTACAGTCCCTAACTAATATACCCAAACCAAACAATGTGATTCTCTGCGTGAACAAGCTGTTAGGGATGAGGTCTTTAGAAGCCTTTAATAATAATAATAGCATGTTGTAGTTAACGCAGAAAGCCAACGCTTAAAAAGCAGCTGTTTATTACACTTACGAAGAATCCATTCACAGTCGAAGACTTCCTTTTCTTATAAAGAAAACTATACTCATTCATATTCAGTTTGGTTCAATGTAAATTGAAAGATGCTTCCCCGTTACCAACTTTACTTAACTAAACCAATTTGATGGGATTTTGATTTAGGCGTTCTTAAAAATTTCGAATTTTATCGAGAAGCCATTTTTTAATTGAATAATAATTACGTTAAAAGTGTAATGATTTTTGCGTACATCGAATTTGGGCCCTTTTCTGGAAATTTTATTCAATGAAAACGAGTGAATGAGCCCATTTCGTTGACGAGACCAACCAATCGACACCCTAAAAAACTAACTTAACCTAACCCACAATAACTCGTCGATTGTTTGGCCTTGTCCATCAGATGTCGTTAGTCCGAGTGAGCCGATAAAAGTAAAAGTTAGGGGAGACACAAAAGTAGTTAAATGGAAGGCATGCAAACCAAGCAATAATGGATCACTAAGCCCATAATTAACAATGTAAATTACAGAATTTTATCGGGCTGACATTTACTACAAGAATTTAAAGAAGAACAGAAACAAACAAACAATTACAATAATTATAGTTGACGAAACGAGAAGAGAGTTAATGAGAGATAAAACGATAAACTTGGCGTAAACCCATACATGCAAAGTTAACGATTACAATAATACCTTTTTGGCTTTACGTTTCAAACTCCAATACTTGTATTTGTTGTTCTCTGCCTGTAAAACCAATCATTAAAGATGGATCATATTTTCTTAAATACTCTTTAACACTTCATACTTTTTCTCGGATAAAATTTTTGCTTAATAACTTCATAATATTTTAATACTCTTCAATTCACATGAACGAAAGTACAGTCATTACGAGTCACGACAGACAAGTGTTAACAAATTATGCTATTACTCGCTACCTATAAATTACATTCGTCCGTACTTCTAACTGTTAACGAGCGTACAATAGTTACATCTGTCCAATTATTATCCTTCTCCCAGTAAAAGATAGTAATTATATTGTTCCTCCTTACACCAATTAGTAGTTAAAATCTACACGCATACAAAATAAATAAATACATGAACTGTATATTTATAATACAAAAGTTTAGTGTCCTTTTCAACACTAAGTGAAATTAACCAAGTGATACATTATCGATGATGAAGGTTCTTACCTGCGAATACGAAGTAGATTTCGGGGAATAATAGTAGTAATCGGGCAAGTTCGACACGGGTTTAAACTGACTCTGGAGAATGTCTGAGAACTTTTGGCTAATTTCATAATGTATTGTAATGAGGTCTTGACAAGCTTGATGTTCGTTAAGGAGAGAGAGAGGGAAAGGCTGGGCAATGGATATGGCCTCCTGCTAACCAAGAAAATTAAATCATTTGTTAATCACTTGAATTACTTAGCTGTTAAGTATTAATCAATGAATTGAGTTTTGGTTAATTGTTAATTAACCGAACTACGCTAGTCAGATATTAACTAAACTAACCTAGTTAAAAATTTAGTCGAGTTAAAATTTAGGTTAAACATTAACCAACTGAAGTGGGTTGGGTAAAATGCTGGTTAAGTAAATTATATAAGAAGTTGATCGACTAAATTGGGCTAGGTTAAAAGACCATTCACACGAACACAACGTTTCGGCTAACATCTAATCTAACCTTAATCATCGAGTCTAGTTAAAGTTAAAAAATGAGAACAACTCTCCTGGTAAAATTTTTAACACTGCAACTACTGTACGTGGAGGAAATTTTAAACATTCGATAACCAAATGAAGTAAACAAGTTTTTCACATTAATTTGAAAATGTTTTGTTTACACTTTTGCGCTCTCAAAATACTTGATATACGACATATTTTTGGGTATGAAGTTATTTTGTCAGTAGCAAATATTTATGAAAATTTACTTACTTTACTCGACTCTAAATGCAAATCAACGAGTTTCTGCCTTCCGAAACTATAAATGGTGTCGATCTGTTTTTTCTGTTTCATGTAAAACCTCATTCTAAAGTCCTTCAGGTGCCCACAAATTATCTACAATCAAATGTAATAAAAAAGATTGAATAAATAAATAAATAAGTACATAAATAAATATTACTATTCAGTAGTTTGGAAACGCCATTGAAGTTGACCAAAAAATGTTCCATAGTTAGTTAAAATCTAGAATTTGGCAACAAATGTTCCTAAATAGCATAATTTTATTTGTCGATGTTACGCATGCGCAATATAAACAGTAACCCACAAAAGAGAGCGTATTCCGACAACTGCATCACTCATGTATGTTATCCCTTGTTCTTTTCATTGAAAATCAATTTAAACCAAAGGCTTTTTCATTCTTTGCTTAACTTCAAGAAATAGTTCATGTTTATAGAATGTTTCCAATGTATTAGTGATATGTAGTGTGTTTTATAAACATTCCTAGTTTTCTACATCATACAGTATATCAAAATAAGGAATGCCTCGAACTCTTTTACAGATGGATTCAACTGATTTTTTTACGTGCAATGGGTCCAGTACGGCAGATATCAGAAGATATTTGCATAAAGATCGTGACTTTACAAGAAGATATACTATTAGAGAAATTGCGAAAAATCTGGGCACTTCTGTAAAAGGGGTGTGGCACTATCAAACGCCATCTTGAACCAGGATCAACTAAAGACAAACAACGAAAAGGAGGGCCAAGAAAAACGACCAAATCTCAAGACCAGTACATGAAGTTTACATGCCGAAGAGACAAGACAATCGATCGTAGTTTGCAGCAGGACTTTAATTCCTCACAGGAATTAAAGTCGCAACAATACGACGTCACTTGCAGGAGGCAGAGTTGCACGAAAGAGCTTCTACCGAAAAACTGTACCCGAGACCAGGAAACAAGTCTAAGATCATACCCACTGGACATCGACTGATTAAGCGAGGGTTCTGTGGACAAGAGTCAAAATATGAAATCTTTGGGTCTAAAAGAAGACGGTACGTACAACGGTGACAGGGTGAGATATAAAATATGTGCTTACAACCAACAGTAAAGCATTATGGAGGATCTATCAATGTTTGGGAATCCATAAGTTCATCTGGAGTTTGCTCCCTCGTGAAAATCGATGGTACTCTAGAGAGACGTACAAGCAAATTCTTCAACTGCATGCTACGCCAGATGGAAAGCGCTTGATTGAACGAGCATTCGTCTTCCCACAAGATAACGACCCAAACACACGGTACAGATTGTGAAAATATATTTGAAGGGGAAGGAGGACGCTGGAAAACTAAAAATTATGGAATGACCATCACAAAATCTGAACATGAATCCAACTGAGGCTATGTGGGACTACATAGACGCTGAGGATAAACTGAAGTCATCTAATATTGAACAACTGTGGGAAGACATGCAGAATATTTGGATGACTATTCCACTATCAGTGGTAAAGAAATACAATGACAGCATTATTAACAGAAACTAAGCTGTTATAAAGGCAAAAAGGGAAACACTAAATACTGACATACATACATATACAATATATATATATCTTTGTCTATGTAATTATCCATAATAATAATAATAATAATAATAATAATAATAATAATAATAATAATAATTATATATATATATATACGTCGGCAAAAAAAGAAAAAGAGAGACCTTTAAAATCCTTCATATCTCGGCAAATACGGTACATAGAACCATGAAATTTTAGTATGTTATTACTAAGTAATTTAATGGTTTGTATGCCATCTTTTAGCGTTTTAGATGAGAAATTGGATTTATGGCGAATATTCCAGAATAATCTTGCTAATCATAGGTTCAAGTTGATAATTAAAGCGATTTTAATTAACATAAACCAACTGCACGAGGTTTGGACAAGCTTCTCAAGAAAATCGATAAAACATGAGATATCAAAAGAATACCTGGTAGCGGTATTAAATTTGGCCGCCAAACAGTCCTGATTTAAATCCTCTCGATTACGGCCTTTGGGAAAATTTGTCACAGAGAATTTATCGGGTCAAAGCAAGAAATGTCGCTCATTTACGACAGCTTCTTCTGAAGAAATGGGATGAGCTACCACAAGAATAAATCAATAAAGCCATAGATGAGTTCCGTCTTAGACTGAAAAAGGTTGTAGAAGTTCGTGGTAAACATATCGAGCAGTTTTTTTAACATCAAGGTAGCACCATATGTAAGTACTTTGTAACTTTTTATCTGCACATACAATGCAGTAGTAATGTAAATGGAGAATTTCCAGTGGCATAAAGAAATGTTCAATAAATCCATAATTTTCATTAGTTTTCTTTGAAATCCGCTAACCCTATAAGAAATTTACTTAGTTGTGGGGTGTAAAAAAAAAAAATTGAAATCTGACCATAACTTTGGATTTTACAGCCAAAGTTCGAGGTCTTCCTTTTTTTTGCCGACCCGATATATATATATATATATATATATATATAGTCATGCGGGTTGCTTCTACAAAGCTTCAATTTAATATTTAGGAGAAATCCAATGACAAGGAGGAATGTAAATTTTTTTATCATACTGATTTTCGCATTATATTTATTAACAAAATGTCTTTAGGTAGCTTTTTCTCAGCGAAGGATCGAACTCCTGATTCGTTGCGTAGCGGTGTTGTATATTTATTTACCTGCCCAAGGTGTCTCCTTGGTACTTATATTGGCAGCACCGTGCGCTCCCTCAGGGCGCGATTTTATTCGCATATGGGAATAAGTTGCCAAACAGGTAAAATTTTAAATAAAAAAGAAGCCTCTAGTATTCGGGAACATAGTATTAAATGCAAAACTGATGTCACTTTAGATAATTTTAAAATTCTCGGTTGTAATTCTTGTCCTAACTCACTTAGAATTTTGGAATCTCTTTATATTAAAACATTGACCCCTTCTCTAAACGTGGATTCCTCAGCTGTCCCTCTAAATTTTTTAGAATCCCCCCTCCCCCCTCCCCAACTTATAACTCTCCAACCGCCCAACCCATAGTTTGTTTCCTGTTTTGTTTTGTTTTAAATTACTCGTGCCTCGGAACCAGCATTGAAAGGTTCGTAGTGTTAATTATTCCATTGTATTAGTGTTAATTATTCCAGTGTACTAATTTCAAATTTACTATATGTAATTTAAAAATAGCTTTTTAAATTTCTTGTAATTTTATATGTAAATTTTTATAACTTTGAATTTAACCCTCTTCTTTTAGTCTTTTTAAAATTTGCTTTTAATGAATAGGTTTTATAGAAATTATTTTGTCTTGTTCACATTTATTTATTGATTCTAATTTCATATTGTTATTATCTAGCCTGATGATGAGCGTATTGCTCGAAACGTTGCGCATTAAAGAAGACTTTTCATGGCATTTACATTCCTCCTTGTCATTGGATTTCTCCTAAATATTATATATATATATATAATATATATATATATATATATATATATATATATATATATATATATATATATATATATATATATATATATATATATATATTATATAGGGTGAACCAAATGTAGGTGGACAGTAAATGATAACGTTTATTTTGAGAATACATATTTAATTTTTTTGTATACTATAATACAAAATAAAATTTAAATAAATTTAGTTATAATATTTAATATAATAAAACACAAACACCATAGTTATAATGAACACCATAGTTATAATATAATATAACACAAACTGTATTCAACCTACTGTCCACCTACTTTTGGTTCACCGTGTATATATATATTTTATTTGTACGTGTTTTATACGATGAACGTATGAAAGATAAAAATTAAGCAAGGTACATTTTCAAAGTTATATAAAAAAAAAAAATCATTTAATCAACATCTATACATTATATAGAAGAATGACATGAAAACTGTATTGGAATGTGTAAGGAAAAAGTAATATAAGAATATCAGAAGGTAACGTTGCCGTCCAACTCCTGACTCTCACTCAGTTTATATTTCTGCCCGGAATCGCGCAAAATATGTTCTTCCACGCGTCAAAAATTCCTTTATCAGACAAAAATGTGAAAACCTATCTAATTTTAATTCTTTTCGCTCTTTCTGGCACCAAGCCAAGAACCTCTCCAACAACTTTACTACTTCTTTGCCTCCTCTTTTCCATTTAGACGGCTCAGTTGCCGTTCTTCTGATAAAACTCAAGTCTTTGCTAAAACTTTCGCCTCCAACTTAACCCTGGACGATTCCGCTGCTGTTCCTTCATCTCCCCCCCTCCACATGACTTATTTATCTCCGAAATCAGAATTACTTCCTAAGATGTTTTTTCTGTCCTATCTATTGTTCTGGTACTTTTACTTCCAGCTGGAAATTCGCTTTCATTCAGCTTTCACCTTTCATACAATTGCCTCGATTTCTTCCCTTTCTATCCTTTATAGAAAGATTTCTAAACACCTTTCAACTCTCAATCTTCTTTCAGATCGTCATTATAGGTTCAGCAAGGGACGCTCTACTGGCTATCTTCTTGCATATCTCTCTGACTCTTGGTTATCTTGGTTATTTTTTAACACTAAACTAGAAGAGATTTGTGCTCAGGAAAATGTACCCTTTGTGAAGCTGTGGTCATAATTTAGTGATCCTAGCCTTTTTATAAAAGATGGGGGTGCATTTCAATGAAATAGGGAATGCTAGGCTAGGTAGGTTAATCGATGAGAACGTTCGAAAGCTGTATCGGTCGAAGCCTTCTTTAAACGTTGTGGGTCCGGGAAACGCCGGCCCGACGTGAAAAATATCAGGTCTTCCATAAGTAATGTTTTTTACAATAGATTAAGTTTAAACTAGTCCTACTCGGTTTAAGCATAAATTTTCCCAAGGTTATATCTAAGAGATCTGGTTATATCTAAGAGATCTATCGTGTTTCGCTACATACTTTACAGACCTTGACCAGTGAAGACGTGTGTTTTGCTTTATGTGAACCCCTCATAAACATGGCGGTATCAGAAGAGCATATCAGGCATATAATGCTTTACGAGTTCAAAAAAGGGAATAGTGCTACTGAAGCAACGCGAAACATTCAGGATGTTTATGGCAACGATATTCTGCATGTGAGGAAATGTCAAAGATGGTTTAAAAAGTTTAGGAATGGTGACTGCTGTTTGACAGATGCAGCACGCTCTGGACGCCCTGCTGAGTTTGATGATGACCTGCTGTTAGCCGCACTTGAAGAAGACTGTTCAACAACTGTCGAAGAATTGGCCCAGAAACTCAATTCATTCCCGTCCACCATCCATCGACATTTGCAACAACTCGGGAAAGTGCCTGTTAGGAAAATGGGTGCCACATGAATTGTCGGTCGACAATCCGAGGGTGCGGGTAAACATTAGCACAGCTCTTCATTCCCGTGAACTCCAAGATCCGTTTTTGCACCGTTTAGTGACTGGTGATGAAAAGTGGATACTGTACCAGAATGTTAAGCGCCGTCGACACCACAGCCAAAACCAAATCTTCACCCTCGGAAGGTGTTGCTTAGTGTTTGGTGGGATAAACGTGGTGTAATACACTTTGAAACCTTACCACACAACCAAACAATCACCGCTCAAGTCTACTGTCAACAACTGGATCGATTGAACACTGCACCAAAAGAAAAGAGACCTTCTTTGGTTAATCGGAAAGGAATCGTGTTCCACCACGACAACGCACGTCCTCATACCGCTCGGATCACTTCTGCAAAAATTGAGGAGCTTGGGTGGGAAAAACTTCCACATCCTCCAGACCTTGCGCCTTCAGATTATCATCTCTTCAGGAGTCTGCAAAACTATCTTGACGAGAAACAGTATACTTCTTTAAATGACCTGCACACCAGTCTTTGTACGTTTTTGGCCTCAAAACCGCTTGAATTTTATAAACATGGCATTGAAAAGCTTGTAGGACGTTGGCAGAGTGTCAGTGATTCCGATGGAAAATATATACTAGATTAAAAAGTTTCAGTCTAGTTTTTTTCTGTCCTTCAAATTCCAATCTAAAAAACGACATTACTTATGGGATGACCTGATAGTTTAAAACGCCGATCCGTGGTAAAAAATAATTTAAACGTCTTTTATCGTAACGCGCGTAGTATTAGAAATAAATTGAACGAATTTAAGGCGCTAATTTATTCAAGGAACTGCGATATAGTTGCTATAACCGAAACGTGGTTAAATATCGTGACTCGGGAATTGTTGGGGAAACTTGATATAGCGGGTTTTAAACTTTTTACTAATGATAGGTTACATAGGATTGGTGGCGGCGAATTGGGAATTGTTGGGGAATTCCAATCTAAAAAACGACATTACTTATGGGATGACCTGATAGTTTAAAACGCCGATCCGTGGTAAAAAATAATTTAAACGTCTTTTAATTTAAATGTCTTGGGGAAACTTGATATAGCGGGTTTTAAACTTTTTACTAATGATAGGTTACATAGGATTGGTGGCGGCGAATTGGGAATTGTTGGGGAATTGGGAATTGTTGGGGAATTCCAATCTAAAAAACGACATTACTTATGGGATGACCTGATAGTTTAAAACGCCGATCCGTGGTAAAAAATAATTTAAACGTCTTTTATCGTAACGCGCGTAGTATTAGAAATAAATTGAACGAATTTAAGGCGCTAATTTATTCAAGGAACTGCGATATAGTTGCTATAACCGAAACGTGGTTAAATATCGTGACTCGGGAATTGTTGGGGAAACTTGATATAGCGGGTTTTAAACTTTTTACTAATGATAGGTTACATAGGATTGGTGGCGGCGTTTTGCTGTACATTCGTAATTCCCTTAGGGCTATCAAGGTTAAGATAGATTTTCCGGCAGCAATTAATGCGATATGCGATGAAGTTAGGGCGCGTTATTAGCTTTAATTTCGTTGTTTATAGACCTCCCGTTCAACTCCTCGATACCGATACTAGATTTTACACACTTCTTGGTAACTTTATTAATAATCGGGATAGCATAGTTGTCGGAGATTTTAACTGCCCTAACGTTAATTACGAGCCTTTTACTGGTAATGATGAGGGTTAGAGACTGATTGAGTTCATGGAAGATAATTTTTTACGACAGATGGTCACCGAACCAACGTGCGGTGATAATATTTTAGACGTGGTGATAACGAACGACGAAAATATAGTCGAAGGTTTAGAAGTAGGCGAGAGTTTGGGATGTAGTGATCATCGAATTATTAGGTTTAAGCTATTGACAGAAAAGAGTAATAACGTAATAGAAGTCCCTAATTTTCGTAGGGTTAATTTTGATAGTTTTGTTGACAGAATGAGAGTAGTGGACTGGGATAACTTATTTATGGGTAATGACGCAAATTTTCATTGGGAGGCGTTTAAAGAAAGTTTTTTGAATATCGAAAGCGAGTTTATTCATCGTAGGCCCAAGCGCGCTAGAAATCATGGTAGGCCCAAGTGGTGGACTAGGGAAATAGGCGAGTTCATAAACGAGCGTAACAAAGCGTATAGACTTAATAAGCGCAATGGCACGGTAGCTAACTTTAATAGATATATCGAGCTTAGACGTCAGGTTAAAAAATGTTAGGAATGCTAAGCGTAATTTAGAGATACTTATAGCTGCGGATAGTAAACATAATCCAAAAAAGTTTTTTGACTACGTGAATAATCGTAAGCCGATAAAAGATAACATAGGCCCTCTAGTGGACGCTAACGGCGCTTTGGCTTCCGACGTTCAGGCGATGGCGGGTATTTTTAATAACTTTTTTTGCGACAGTTTTTATCGTAGAAGACTAAATAATGTTCCCGATGTGGACGATATCGTTCCATTTAGTAGCGAGACTATTTTGAATGAAATAACTGTTTAAGAGGGTGAGATTGCGCATTATATCGATAAGCTAAAAGTTGGCAAGGCTCCAGGCCCTGACGCGCTTTATCATACACATTTGAAAGATTTGAAAGACGTTATCGTAGGCCCATTAACAAAAATTTTTAATAAGTCACTGGAAGCGGAGATTATTCCTGAAGACTTCAAATCAGCTAACGTTACACCCATTTTTAAAAAAGGCGACCGCACAGTAGCTAGCAATTATAGGCCTATTAGCTTAACGTCAATTGTTGGTAAACTTTTGGAATCCGTAGTTAGGGATCGTATCGTCGATCACTTAGAAGTTAGAAAGTCGCGATTTGATTAATAGTCGTCAGCATGGGTTTCGACGCCATAAATCTTATTTAACTAATTTGTTAGAGTTTTATAACGAAATAGTGCGCGAATACGATGGGCATAGAGCGGCTGACGTTATTTATTTAGACTTTAAAAACGCGTTCGATACAGTTCCGCATAGAAGATTAATTGCGAAGGTTAAAGCGCACGGTATACGCGGTCAGGTAGCTAACTGGTTAGAGGAATGGCTTCGTGCCAGGAAACAACGTTAACCCACGAATAATAGGTTTTTCTACTTACTTAACCCCTTATTCTCTTCTTTTAACTCCCTACTTTCTTCTTTCTCTCGGGCTAACCTTAGTGTGGCTCTTAGGGTCTTTGTTAGCCTTAGCTTCTGTAGATCTGTAGATCTTCCTTTCGAGATTTCGGTGAAACCTTTGCCATTACGTTAAACATGTCAAAAGCTTTTGATAGAAATCCTTAATTTCTAAACTGCCCTCCTTCGGTGTCCATCCTTCTATCTGATTGCCTTTCTGGCCGATCTATAGATGACCACAACTCTTCTCCAAAAGTTACTAATAGTGGTGTCCTCAGGGCTCTGTTCTGTCACTCACTCTCTTCCTTTTATTTATCAATGGTGGCACTTCCTGTCCTATCCGCTGCTATGCTGATGATTCCACTCTTCACTTCTACACCCGCATCGCAAAGCGTACCTCTCAACAGTCAGTTTGGTACGCACCTGACCTGATCCTTCTACTATCTCTGTAGGTTGAACTTCTAAAATGTTTAGTCGATTGAATAAGTAATGAAAATGTTGGTTCCTGCAATTGTATTGCTGTTCCCTATAAGAATTCGGTTTCCGAAAAATGAATCATTAACGAACACGCACACACACACACACGAGGGGACAGTTTTCCTGCCAACATTTAATGTAATGCCTGTAAATAAGTTGGCCCTGTATGAGAAATATTGAGAAGTTGAAGTTAAGAATAACTTAAAATAGGGAAATATTTATTAGCTAAGTAGCGCATGATACAATTGGGATTAGGAGAGTAATTTGCGATTCTGAATCATTACCTCTAAGTAATTGGTAATGTCAGTTTCGAGGAAAACTTCCTGACACTGATCGAGTGCTGCTTGGACGTCGAGAGCGTGTACGAATAGGCCGTTTGACAATGCTTCGAAAACTCCCATAACGAAACTCCTTCTTTGGCACTTTTCGATCGATTCGGTGAAGTTCTTTAAACACTTCGAATCAGAGGCTTTCCATACAAGAAAATAAATTGTTAATATTTAATACAAAACTATTATGCAGCCAATCTGAAATAAAAGGAAAGCATCTCAACTTGTCACGAGCAGTTTACAACTGTCTACAACTGGACGCAACTGAAATATAAAACGCTCAGTATATTCTATACATAAAACAGGCAACTAAAAACTTGACAGTTTTTCTTTTTTTTTAATCATCATATGCTTAAATAGCAGTTAAAGACCGCTTCAAAATATATTTTCATGAATGTACTCTTCAGTAATATTTAAAAGCAAATGCAAAACAGTATTTCCGAAGTAAATATTTGGTATGAACTGTTCGTGGTTTCACTGTAGCTTTATTCCCCTTGAGTTCACCCTGTTGGGATAAGAGTTGAATGGATATCACATTAACAAAAAGATAAAAACCCAAGGTAGAAACGAGACAGAAACATATACCTTGAGTGTCTGATTCCTCCGAAAGAGGTTCTGGGCTTGGATATTTATCCGCTGCCTCGTGAGACACACCGGTACTTGTTTCAGCATGCCCCATATCAGGAGGGGCATGAAAATCCTCGTCTACTTTAAAAGTTGAATCCATGTAGATGTCCTTCCCTACCTCTAACTCCTTTGAATCTCTGAGTGGAGCGGAAGGAAAAATATAATTAGTCTCATTTCAATTCGTGAATTCTGTTAAATTTAGGGGTGCACCGGATATGAATTTTTCATATCCGGCCGGATATATTATTAGGTACCGTATTATTTTTACACTCATATTGCTATGTTTTGTTTTGCATTGGGGGCAAGCGCCCCCCCAAATGTAAGATAAATAATAATTTAAGTATATTTAGATGTTTAATTGTTTTGTTCTCTTTCAGGTTCTTGTGTTGTATTAAACTATTGAGTATTAATCATGACAAGTTTTGTGTGGTCACTGTATACAATAAATGATCCTCGCGATATCACTGCAAAGTGTAATATTTGCCAAAAGATTATCAAACGTAGGACGGAGAAAGGTGGCCAAAAGTCTTTTAGCACAACACCTCTTCATAATCATTTGAAGATTAATCACCCAAAAGAGTACGCTGAAGCCAAAAGTGAAAATGACAAAAAAAGAATAGCTGCGACTGAATCAAAGGAAATAGGCATAGATAGAATACGGGCTAGACCATCAACTTCTACTGGTAGTACTCTGAAAGAAAAGAAAATGGACCAAATGAGTAAGCAGATCTCAATAGAGGAAAGCTTTTCATCTAAAAAAATATGGGACATCAATGACTCCAGGTCTGTGATGATTCACCGTAAAATTGGCATGATGATGGCTTTGGACAACCAGCCATTTACTTTAGTTGAAGATGATGGTTTTATTGATCTAATGGCCTACCTCCAACCCAGATATCTCTTACCGAGTGGAAGGTACTTCTCTGATACTACAATTCCTCGTCTTTATAACGAGTTCAAGTCTAAAATTGCTCAGAAGCTGGAAGAAGTAAAGCATGTCAGCTTTTCTTCAGATATATGGACATGCACAACCTCTCAAGAGAGTTTTAGATCATTATCGGGTCACTGGATAGGTAAAGATTTTGAAAGATACGATGCTGTGCTACATGCCTCTCATTTCTCAGGGTCGCATACTGGCAAGAATATATCTGAAAGGTTTCGCTCTATGTGGGATAATTGGGATCTTGATGCAAATAAGAGGAATTTATTGGTGAGGGATGGAGCTAGTAATATGGCTCTTGGTAGTGACCTGGCTGAAATACCTTCAATACACTGCAGCATTCATTTACTCCAACTGGTTATTAGTGACTCAATTAAGGTTCAGAGGAGCGTAATTGATATCCTTGCAAAAGGTCGCCGCCTTGCAACTCACTTTAATCATTCTCCTTTGGCCTGTAACAATTTCAAACACATTCAAGTGCAGCAAAATCTTGAGCCTCTCCTATTGGTTCAAGATGTCCCAACACGTTGGAACAGTGCATATTTGATGCTAGAAAGATTATATAAATTAAAAATTCCAGTGCAACTGTATTTGGCTGATCGTAGTGAATTACCTACCATCACATCCTTCGAGTGGACACTGATACGAAATCTCCTTAAAATATTAAAACCATTCTTCCAACTAACTCAGGAAAAGAGTTCGGAAAAATCAACTTTGTCTTCCATAATCCCAAGCATTTGTATTTCACAAAGATTTCTTTCAAAGATTGGCCATGATGACCAAGGTGTTCAAACGACAAAGAGGGAACTCCTGACTTCTCTTCGAGCGCGTTTCTTGTCGGAGAGTAATGATGGGAAGTCTTTGAACATAATGAAAAACAGGGCTTATGTGACTGCGACTGCAATAGATCCGCGGTATAAGTTATCTTTCTTTCAACAAGATCAAAAAGAGCAGGCTAAATCCTGGCTGATTGAAGAAGTCATAGGTATTGAAAATGACGAAGGTGGTAATGATTCTAATGAAAATGAAAGTGAAGGTAATGAAAGTGGAAGCGAAAGAAGCTCAAATTCCAGTTCTCCTATGCGAAAGAGGAAAGACGAAGAGGACATTCTTGAAGCGTGTTTTATGGAGATCACAAAAGGAGAGCAATCTGGGGAAGTAAGTTACAAGAAAAGAAAGGTTGAAAAAAGACTGCTCCTGTTCTACTGATTGCAGGGGTTTGACCGATATGCATCTGAACCTCTTGTAGATAGGAAACGCTGTCCAGTTCTAATTTGGAAGCAGGAGGACCGATTTCCTCTCCTTAAAATTATTGTTTCAAAGCTTCTCTGCACACCCGCATCCTCTGTATTTTCAGAGAGAATGTTTTCTGAATATGGAAACATCTATGAAGCAAGGCGATCCCGAATATTGCCTAAAAGAGGAGAAATGATCTTGTTTCTGCACCACAACGGAAAAAAGTTCTAAATCACTGTTGTTGAGTTTTTTATTCTGAAGACCTCCAGGGTGAATGGCGGCATCTGACCTACACAATACTGCCCTCCATTCATTGATTTCATTCCAGGCATTTTATATTGTATTCAATGTATTGTTCTACATTTGTCAAGCTTGTAGTGTTTTGTATTGTTTTGAAAATAAAGGAAAAAAAGGAGAAAAAAGAATGGAAAGCAAGTGCAGGGGTCTAGCAATATTTTACTCTTTTTAAAAAATGTAATGCCTAGACGTTTTTATAAAAAGCTCTGATTATATTAATAGAACTGTAATCGTTAAGGATGGACAGATGTTTTATTTATTCTTGTCATCAGTATTGTGTTGATTTAATATAAAAAGTGTTGCTGGACTAGTTTAGGGGTGGGCCCTGGAGGGCTTTCCATTTTTTTTTGTATATAAAATATTATTTGTAATGTGTTATTAACATATTATGGCAGATTTTCATACAAGTGTTAATTTTCTAATGTCTTGGCCTATATCCGGCATATCCGGCCGGATATGACCCATATCCTGCCGGATGCCGGATATTTCGCAATATCCGGTGCACCCCTAGTTAAATTTAACTCAAATTTAAGATACAATTTACGTAACAACTCTTACTTTTCTTGCAGTTAACTTCAAAATGGACTACAGTGCACAAAAATTTATATATATTTTAACTTTAAAAAAGGTAGAAATAATTTTTTTAAAATACTATATGTAAGCAAAACAAATAAAAAAATTTTTAACTCACTTATCAACAAATTGATTGATAATAGAACCGAGTCTACAATCGAAACAGTAAACAGGTAGCGTGACCGACCCATAAATAGGGGGGCGTGACGTTTGCTGAGGGGAATCCAAGGTTGATGATTGGTGCGTGTTTTCCTCATCCTGAAACAGTGGAGTCTGCGGTACGTCTTCTTTCATAGCCTCCACAGATAAGCTTTTGTTATAAATGGTTTTGGTCACTATTTCTTTGTGGCACTTGGAAGGCATTGAAATGTTTCTCTTACGAAGCTTTTCACCGCCCACAGGCGACCAAGTATCCTGTTTGTCTCTCGTGGCAATAATGAGGTTCCTTTCCTCCTTATTGAAACAGCTTAAAGATGGTCGCGAGGGTCTTTTAGGAGGTCCGCTTTCTGTGTTACTGTGAAGAGAGTACGCCCTACCTCTACGGGGTCCCAAGGATTCCAAAGACTCCAGGGATTCTACAGGGCACAGCATCTGGTTGCTCAAAGAGGGACCGGAACAGTACCGTGTTCTTTCGAGTATTTTCTCAGGTGTTTTCGATCTTTCATTAGCTGGGAAAAGTTGTCTCTGGATTGGACTTTTTTCAATGGCCTCTTGTTGCCTTTGAATCGGACTTTTTTCAATAACCTCTTGTTGTCTTTGAATCGGACTCTTTTCGAAGGCATCTTGAGGGATACTTGAAGACCTACTCGAAATATTACTTGAAGTGGAAGTGAAACTCTGCTGGTGTTGGTAGGATGGGGAAAATGGTTTGTCTTTCTGCGTGACTGGGGAGCTGAAAGCTCCGTCAGAGGGAGTAGTTGTAGGACAAATTTCTTTCATTTTTTCTTCAAAAGTTTCGTCTTTAAGTATTTCGAAGGCAGTTAAATCTTCTATTTTATCTATAAGTTGGATAGCGCTCGTTTTTCCTTCTATTATATTCGATCGATTAGCGAGCAGAAGCTTCAGATCCCGGTAAGTAGAAGGAATGAGCGTGATGAGGAAATGCTTCTGAGAAACATGCTTGAGGAAGCACCTCCACTTTGGCACTTCTGAACAATTTTCTGTCGATTATAAAAGTCAATAACATTAATAAGTGAAATAATTAAAGTTTTAACACAATGTGAAATTCAAGATATGATACGCGAAGCAATATGAAAGTAAGGCAAACAGAAAGTGTGAGAGCTGGTTTTGACTTTGGCGAGAGCAGTCTTACCTATATTGGTATTGTCGAATGGCGAGGAACCATACTGAGGCTCTCTCAGTCTTTCTGCAAGCACTTTGGGCAAATTGGAGTTATCGTAAGACGACAGATGGAATTGTTTCCCATTATGTAAGTGATTCAGATGATCCAAAATCAGTGAGTATAGTATGTGGTTCGCACGATCTAACTCTTTACATGTTAATGTTGAGTTCAAAAGGAAACTATGAAAATCTGGAAAAAGAAAATTACCTATGTAAAAGTAACAATAAAATGCCAATTTTTACTTCAGTACTGCTCGTTTTGTCCTAAAGGATAAAACACGGAAAAGGTCGTTATTTTCAGAAAGAAATAGCGCCTCTAACCAGGCTTGAAAAAATTAAATTTTTTCATGATTATTACAATTACAGTTACTTTTTAGAAATGTTGAATTACAATTATATTACAATTACTTCGGTTTCGATAGTCACAATTATAATTACTATTACAATTAGAAATCAACATGTTTTTTCCCATAGATGTAATCGTATATTTATTTATTGTGTAGCATATACTATTATCTCAAAAAAGGGGAAGAGAGGAAACGAGTATGAATGGCTCACAAATCAATATATTTTAATATCAGGCAAATTGTTTCAGTTTCAATTAGAGAGAGAAAACTATGATTTAAGATATAATCATACAAAAAGCAGTATTACACAAATCTTTATTTTCTTCATTTGCATATTTAAATAGGAGTAATTTTGTCAAACACTTCCTGATTACATTTGATTTTTGAATGTTGCTACACAAAGCCTCGTTGCGCACAATAAAAGTTTCTCGCGATTGAGAACACCTTTTCCGATCTTTCAAGTTTCAACTACTTAAACCTCCTTGTCCTCCAAGCATCCGATTCTTACTGCCATAGGGCCCTTCATGAACTTGAATTTCAAATGGTGATTGGTCTGAGACTCTTGAGTGACTTGAACGTTTGAACGCTTTAGTGTTGCTAACCAATTTTTTAATATAACTGAATTCATTTGAATAGATAGCTAAAAAGCACTAAATTTTCAAATCAATCAAGAAAGTAAAAATTAATTTAATTGAGATGAGTTGGATTATTTCAATTACAATTACAGTAAAATATAACATTGTTATTACAATTACAGCCAAATGTGTAATTAGTTACATTCAGATGAAATTACAAATGTAATTTTTCCAAGCCTGCATCTAACGATATCAATGGCTCACCTTGAAAGAGCGTGGACAGGAGAACTTCCGCTCTCTGACACCGAGGAAGAAGGTGGGTGAGGTGGAAGAGGAAAGGTATTTGCTGAATGGGATTTGGGTTCGAACTCTCCCCGGGGTTTTCGGAAGTGATATCATCCAAGAGGAAATCACTCGAGGTAAAATTGTGGTAGCTTTCATCCTGGCCAAACTGACTCAAGCATTCGAAAGTGATCAACCCCCAAATGCATTCGCGGTCCAGTGGGAAGAACTAACGAAAGAAATGATTCCATATGAAATAAAATGTTAGTATATATAGAATGTTCAAATAATGTTCGTATTATATATATAATATATATATATATATATATATATATATATATATATATATATATATATATATATTAGACTGGCCCGCCAAAACTTTTATTTGAAAAGTGAAAGTCTCACCCCCTAAAATTGTTACCACCATCATAATATACTCGCACACTAAATTTCAACAATATCTGTGTACTTTTAGTGGTGCCGACAGCCTCTTGTATTTTTCATTTATTTATTACATTTATTCATCATATATTTATTTTGTAATTCGTATTCCAAATATTGCGTGTAAACCATGCCTATTCACACCCTCGTGCATTGTGTTCCACATGTTTCACTGTGTAACTGTGTATGTTCAGTAGAAACACGGCTTTTGACCCAACGTCATTACTGGTGACGTCATTGGCTACGGAGAAAAGTGGGAGGCTCGCTGTTCGCGTCAGTATTAAGACGCAGTAAGAGATTGATGCGCGAGTGTTTTCCCTTAATATTTGTAGATTTTATCCTTCACCATGTCAGATTCAATTAAAACAAGAAGAAAAATTGAAATATGGCTGATTGGACAACCAATTGACACAATTGGCAGTAAGAAGTTTCCATCCAATGGAGATGTACTACGTCGGCTTTTTTGTCTCACAAACAGTAAAAAAACATTGAAAGAAGCATCCAACATAGTTTATGCTGAAATTTTTTAGATTTGGGACAAGGCGAAAATACCCACCAGAGCCAAACAGCATGTACTAACGAAAATTCAAAAAATGTATGAGAACTTCAGATCACTTCAAAAATCAAAATCAAACAGTAATCAAAATCAAATTAAAAAAGAAACTGAATTCCAAGGTAGTTTAGATAACCTTTTTGATATAGCTCACGCAAATGCTTCACAAATTATGTCAAATGAGGAAGATAGATCATTCCTACAAGCTCAGAGAGAAAAAGGGAGGTGAGGTTACATGACTGGTATTGATAAGAAACTGGTCGCTAAGCAAATGCGACAACGGAAAAGCGATGAAAGACAAGCTGCACTAAAAGAAGCCGAGGCATTGCGAAAGAAATTGTCATCAGCTGTTATTCAGTTTAGTGATAGCAGTTCAAGCAGTAGTAATGATGAGCAACCATAGGCAGGCACATCGTACAGTCCTGAAATGACATCCAAACTTTCAAGCAGCATAATATCAAATAAGCATAAGCGCACTGTAACACCTGATCTGGCAATGGCATTAGATCGAACAAAAATAAGTGATCGTAGTGGTTATGGTGCTTTCAGCTGCTGCAACTTCTCGTGGACATGATATTGACAATGTTGTTTTGAGCAGAAGTACTCTCCAGAGGGCGAGGAGTGTTGTACGCAAAAAAATTGCAGATGACATTAAGCAAACCTTTATCTCTGACGTTCCGCTTACCATTCATTGGGATGGTAAAGTAATGCAAGATATAACAGGTGATGAAAATATAGATAGGCTAGCTATTCTTGTATCCAGTGGAGGAAAGTCTAAGCTTCTAGCAGTACCCAAACTTGCTTCTGGAGAAGGCGAAAGAATTGCAGAAGCAGTTCTAGAATGCTTAGACGATTGGAATTTGCGAGAATGTATTCAAGCAATGTGTTTTGACCATGACCGGACAACTCACACCTAGGACAACTCACACCTAGGACAACTCACACCTAGGACAACTCACACCTAGGACAACTCACACCTAGGACAACTCACACCTAGGACAACTCACACCTAGGACAACTCACACCTAGGACAACTCACACCTAGGACAACTCACACCTAGGACAACTCACACCTAGGACAACTCACACCTAGGACAACTCACACCTAGGACAACTCACACCTAGGACAACTCACACCTAGGACAACTCATACCTAGGACAACTCAAAATAAAAAAATTAGAAATAAGATGCATTTAACAAAATTATATAACCTATTTTTAACCAACCAACCTAAATATATATATATATATATATAATTATATATATATATATTGACGATTGGTTAGGTTAAGTCGTAGTATTTTCGTTAGTTTTAACGAAAATATCACGACTAAATCTAAAAATAAATGTTTTCATTAATAACTTCCATGAATTCTAAATGTTTAAATTTAATTTTTAATTTTACAAAATAAATGTTTTTATTAATTTTTCATTTTTTTTCTGGTCCTATGTATGAGTTGTCCTATGTATGAGTTGTCCTATGTATGAGTTGTCCTAGGTATGAGTTGTCCTAGGTATGAGTTGTCCTAGGTATGAGTTGTCCTAGGTATGAGTTGTCCTAGGTATGAGTTGTCCTAGGTATGAGTTGTCCTAGGTATGAGTTGTCCTAGGTATGAGTTGTCCTAGGTATGAGTTGTCCTAGGTATATGAGTTGTCCTAGGTATGAGTTGTCCTAGGTATGAGTTGTCCTAGGTATGAGTTGTCCTAGGTATGAGTTGTCCTAGGTATGAGTTGTCCTAGGTATGAGTTGTCCTAGGTATGAGTTGTCCTAGGTATGAGCTGTCCTAGGTATGAGCTGTCCTAGGTATGAGCTGTCCTAGGTATGAGCTGTCCTAGGTATGAGCTGTCCTAGGTATGAGCTGTCCGGGTATGAGTTGTCCTGGTATGAACTGTCCTAGAACCGTGTTTTGACACAACCGCTAGCAATACTGGCCAAAAAAAGGGCGCTTGCATGATAATCGAAAGTAAGCTTGATAGAAAACTCCTTTCTTTGGCCTGTCGGCACCATATTAATGAAATTGTGATATCAGACGTCTTCCAGAAGTGTTACAGTGGTTCAACGGGACCGGATATATTACTTTTCAAACGTTTCAAGAAATCCTGGAAACAAATGGATGATAAAATATTTGAAACTGCCAATACAAACATGTTGTGGAAAGCAGAAATCCTTGCACGGTGCGAAGAACAGCTTGCGAGAAGTCACCCAAGAGCGGATTATCGCGAACTTCTTGAATTATCAATTATTTATTTAGATGGCGTTCCCTCGGGAGGAGTACATTTTCGTCAACCTGGGGCTTTACATCGCGCTAGGTGGATCTCACGAATGATTTATGCCATCAAAATTGTATTGTTTCGCTCGCAGTTCAACCTAACAAAACAGGAACAGAGTGCAATGGAACGCCTCTCTCGCTATGCTGTTCGCTTTTATGTGCCAAAATGGTTTGTGGCTCCTATCGCATCTTCTGCACTAAGTACCGATTTGGAGTATCTACAAGAGTTTCAGCAATATGATGATAAGGAACTTTCAGCAATAGCTAGCAAAGCACTATGCCGTCACCTCTGGTATCTAAATGAAGAACTTGTGTCGCTTGCCTTTTTTGATGATGGCATAACTTTGCAAGTGAAACGGCAGATGGTTCAGGTATTGGAAAGACCTAGTTCAGAAATACCAGAAAAACGAATTGCTTTTGACCACACTCACGATGACCCACAAGAGAAAAATCTGTAGATCCTACAGAATGGGATAACAGGGACGACTATAAATTAGCTAAGGAATATGTTAAAACAATGAATGTTGTAAATGATAATGCAGAGAGAGCGGTCTCATTAATTCAGAGTTTCAGCAGTCATCTCACAAAAAACGAAGAACAACTGCAGTACCTTCTTGAAGTCGTGGGAAAACACCGAGAGCGGTTTCCAGAGGCAAAGAAATCGATGATAAAGACAGGAAGCACATCAACATCATGATTTAACATTAAAAAAAGTGGATTAGGCCTATTGGGGATACCACTTAAAAAAAAACGCGTCTGTTGTAGTTACCTCCTGGGTGGTGCAGAAAAACTACACATTTCAGAGTCTGTCGGCACCACTAAATACTGTCGAATCGGGCTGAAACTTCACTCAAAACTTTCTATCGACACGCATAACAAATTACAGGGGTGAGATTTAAGAAAAAAAATATATTTTTTACCCCTATGAGCCTGGGCCGGTCTAATATATATATATATATATATATTCACATACAAGGTGGCGCAAAAGTCGCGCATCATAGGAATTTTCAGTGTTGATTATATTGTTTTTCTTTTAGGTAAGGGATGGCTGCGAAATTAACAATAGACGAGGGGGTGAGCTTGGTTTTAATGTATGGAATACCATACCTAAAAGAAAAAAATAATATAATCAACACTGAAAATTCCTATGATGCGCGACTTTTTGCGCCACTATATATATATATATATATATATATATATATATATATATATACAGGGTGTCCCAGAATTAACTATCTATTTCAATGAAATCGGACAAATTTAATAAAAACTGACATAATTTTGTGTTTATTACTAAATTATGATACAAAAACAAATAGATTTATAAATCATAGGTCAAAACTTTATTGAGAAGTTTCAACATGTGCACCGTCTGTATCTCTGCAAATTTCAAATCTATCCTCAGCGCTGCGAAACACATTTTGAAGCATTTCAGGTGTTATCTCCCGCACTGCCAACTGGATGCGTTCTTTAAGTTCAGCTAAACTATTGATCTTTTGGCGATAAACCTTTGTTGTTATGAAACCCCATGCAAAGAAATCCAGGGATGTCAAATCCGGAGAACGCGGAGGCCAAGGTCGAGGTCCTCCACGTCCAATCCACCGATTCGGAAGGCGTCTGTTGAGGTATTCTCGAACAATTAGAGCATAATGACATGGTGCTCCATCTTGTTGAAACACAACATTATCAAGAATGCCATCATCAAGAAGCTGTGGTTCGAGAAACTGCTGAAGCATATCAAGGTAGACGGTACCTGTTACAGTTGCTTCCGCAAAGAAGAATGGGCCATAAATTTTGGATTTGGTCATTCCAAGCCACACGTTAACTTTTGGAGAGTCTCTTTGCCATTCTATGACTTCAGCCGGTCTTTCATTGGACCAGATAATGAAAAAATTATGAAAATAAAATTATGAAAAAAATTTAGAAATTTATACATTTTTAACACACATTAAACATGATAAACATAATAAACATAAATAAAAGTGTGTTTTTAAAAAATTTGTCCGATTTCATTGAAATAGATAGTTAATTCTGGGACACGCTGTATATATATTTTTTTTTTTTTTTTTTTTTTTTTTTTTAGTTCAGGAAGAACCGATTCGCCTCTATTTAAAGGGCATATCTCAGCGGAAAAACAAAGAAAAAGTGAGAGGAAAGACAGAGGAAAAAGAAAGGGTGGAGGGGACAGTCGAAGTGGAAAAAGACCAAGGATGACAAGGACTGCAGGGTCGAGCCCCATCATCCTTGGGTGCTAGGGCCGGGAGGGCGCACGTGAAACCTCCAGGAACAAGCACGTACAAACGAGCACAAAGAGCACTCAAGAGCACGAGCTTAGAACCCCTTGCGGGGCTGTATATATATATATAAGCAAACAACCACAGGGAAAAGGAAACACAAAGTCCGAATATATCACGAAAGCGCTCGGACTTTGTGTTTCCTTTTCCCTGTGGTAGTTTGCTTATTAATAAGATCACGTGTTATTTTGTGATTTTAGTGCATATATATATATATATATATATATATATTATATATATGATACACACAGACCGTGCATGGAACAAGGAACTCTTCTGGGATAATTAAATCCACTATAGTCCGAATAAGTAATGGTAAATGACAAATACCATAGTTTTTCTTTTTCATGATGCAAGCCCGACGTGGGCAACGGGTCTCTCGCAAAGAGGTCCCATAAATATAGCTTCCCTCACCAGCTATCTGCAAAGCAACACCTATCACTCATGGGTTAACATTCATTCAGAAAAGAGAAGAGAGACTCACCATCATCATCCGCCGGCCAATGCCGACAAGTCAGAAAAATAGTCGGAGAGAAAAGGAAAGGGGTGAAAGATGAAAAGAAGTAAAATAAGAACGCTTACAAACCATGCAAACACAGTCTTAATTCACAGTCATACCATGCAAACTACAGACATGCAAGTAAGGAGAGGATAAGAAAAAAAAAATAAGTAAAGTTGAACAAAAAGTGGATTAGTTTACTCTACAAGCTACATCTACGTTCATGTTAGTCTAATTTTTTTTTTTTTAAATTTTATTGCTGGCATCACACGCTGGCATTAATCGTCAACAGACTCATCCTCGACCACCACCCACAGAGCTCCTGTTACTAATTGTTTTTTTTTATTTTAAACAACGTTAATATTTTTAAAATGCCTATCTAAACGGTTCTTAAACATATTAACGCTGGTAGAGTGAACGACTGACGCGGGAAGATTATTCCATTTATCATTTACGTTTAAAGAAACGTAAAGAAGCTTTTAGCGATATTAGTAATGAAACGTCTGCCACGCAACTTAAATCCGTTATTACGAGTATTGCTATTATCGAAAGTGAACAGTTTGTCAAAATTTACGTTATCAATGTTATTAACGATTTTGAAAACTTCAATAAGCTCCCCCCTTAATCTCCTAGTTTCGAGTGAATGCAAGTCTAACACTTTAATCCTATCTTCATAAGGCTTGTTGCGCAATGACGGAATTAGTTTCGTGGCACGACACTGAACCCTTTTTAACCTATCAATATCCTCGCGCAAATACGGGCACCAAAACTGAACGGCATATTCTAAATGAGGCCTGACTAGGGACTTGTAAAGGGGCAATATATTAGGTCATCCCATAAGTAAAAAATTTAAAAATGCCGCATTACTTATGGGATGACCTAATAACAGTGATGTAGTCGATACCACCAAGTCCGAGACCGAGACCTGATCCTGTGAGACCAAGATCGAGACCGAGATCAAAGGTTCGAGATCGAGATCTACCTTCCGAGATCGAGACCCTTAAAATTCGAGACCGAGATCGAGATCGAGACCAAGCTCATGCCCTTTCAATTTGTTTTACACTACTCTGGAAATTAGACTATAAGTATATTAATAAACTAATAACTACTTTCTCAGATGTAGTGTGTTGAATGCAAAACGTGTAGCCTATAAATTAACAAATGAATATATATACCATATGTCCCACAAAAAAGTACACCCAACTTTAGATTGTACTAACTCCTCCAAAAATTGAGATATTTTGGATCTGTTTGTTTGATTTAATATAGCAAATTATTCTTTGTTAACGTTCAAAATTTATTCATGTTTAAACGATTTAGTGTTTAAGCATCTGCTTTTAACTGAAGGGTACAACAAAATGGATTGCGCAAAATTGGTGAATGAAAAAATAATGTGTGTGCTATCGATGTAATGAAAAGACAAATACATAATAATAGATACTTTAACATAATTTTAATAAGATACAAAGCAGATTTTTCTTTATTCCTTATTGCAAAAGTTATGCTTAGTTTCGTTTTCTTTCAACATGACCGCCATTCCTATCGATACAAATCTGGAGTCGAGCTCTCATCTTCCCCATCACTCTTTTGATAAGATCTGGATTGTCTTTTAACAAGTTGATTTCAGCTGTGATGAGAGTCCTCAAATCATCTAAATTGATAGGTTGTGATGCAAATACTCTATTTTTCAAATGACCCCATAAAAAGTAATCACACGGGGTCAAGTCAGGGCTGAATGCTGAATGTTCTCGTCTGTTCTTGCCGTCTTTGGATGGCCTGAACGTCCTTTGTTCAAACTGGGGACCGTTCCTTCTTCTTTGTATTTCCGAACATTCTTCAAAATTGTATGTTTAGTTGGAGAAGCTCTATCGGGAAATTGCAGTTCGAAGGTATTCTGAACTTGTTTTAAGCTTTTAGTTTGCAGATAAGTTGTGACCATGAGAACGCGCTGCCTTCGTGTAAACTGCTTGATAAGGGTTTCAGTTATTTATAAATTTAGTAATTCAGATTCTTCATTTATATGTATGACTCGTATCTTAGATACAAAAGTTAGAATTATTTAAAAAAAATATTTGCAATATCCTTCGACGTAAAAAGTAGCACATTGGTTAAAGCAAGAGGAGCTATCTGGCTGGGAGAAATGATCATTCGGCGCAACCCATTTTGCTGTACCCTTCAGTTAAAAGCAGATGCTTAAACACTAAATCGTTTAAACATGAATAAATTTTGAACGTTAACAAAGAATAATTTGCTATATTAAATCAAACAAACAGATCCAAAATATCTCAATTTTTGGAGGAGTTAGTACAATCTAAAGTTGGGTGTACTTTTTTGTGGGACATATGGTATATACGTACTTTTTATTTATTTACTTCTTTTATATCTGTTACAGAAGGCTCAGTGAACGTGCCCACTACCCAGTTTGACTTGTGCATTTATTTAAAGCATGATAGGTGCTCATTACACTTAAGGAACATCAGCATGCTCAGAAGATCTGCTGAAGTTCGACTTCTGTGGGGCCTCATTATTATGTCTCCATGGCTAAATACACGCTCAATTGGAGCACTAGAGGCAGGCACTGTTAAAACAGTCATGGCAATATTGGCCAGTGATGGGAATTTATCCCTTTTCTGGTGCCAAAACTTTATTGGAGAGCAGTTGTCTAAAATATGAGATTCATCGATCTCTAAGAGGTACGCCGCAACTGTTCCCTGCGGTTCAAAATCTTCCCAGTTTCAACGTTCTTCTGCTTGGACCGATAGCTTTGATATTTTGCCATTATCAGTTATGGAAATGCCACAAAATTTGCAAAATGCCATGTTTTTTTTGTGGCCATCACCTTTTCCAACATTGTCTTTGCGATTTTTATAGCCAAAAATTATAACGGCTGACCGATTAGACATATTTTAGTATGATTATTTACAAATCTATAAGTCAAACTGAATACACTACACAGTTAATAAAATGGAATACAAAACTAAACTACACACTGTCACTAACAGCACGTGCCAAAAACTGATTAGGAAACAAAATAAATTCAGCTTAAGGGGAGGTGTGGCGTGATAAAAGTTCCGCCGTGACATCATTGATGACGTCATTTTTTAACATTTACAATTGGCAATTGCAATTTGTTCTACGAATCGGTGCGTTGTAAATATAAGTGATGTGAAGGGTTGTCGAGTTATTCTATGTTTTATTGAATTTATCGGTACTGTTTTCTTTATGCTGTATTTCTTGCATTATTTTTGTGTGAAGCATTTTATTTTTTCAAATACATATTGGATGGGAGAATAATCGTTTTTATCACGCCACAGAGGTTGACACGCCGTTTGGCAACACTAATTGGCCTTATAATATATACTTATATATACAGGGTGTCCGAGAATTATCTGTACAAGTTTTGGCTGTTATTAAAAGTCAACCATGAAGTGTAGAAATTCCAGTGTTGTCCCATTTTACAGAGAATCTCATTAAGTTTTTTCTGATACCAAGTTTTGACAAGTTTTTTTAGAAATTCCAGTGTGTCCGAAAATTATCTGTACAATTTCATCTTTTAATAAAATTCTTGATAACACACCTAAAATTCTTAAACAAGATTATTTAGAATCTGTATTTTCAAAAGTTTCTTTTATTAAAGTAACGTTGTTACAAACATTCGATATGTGCACCATCAGTGATTCGCAAAACATCCAATCGATAATCCAAATGTTGCCATGGACACTGCAGCATATCCACATCAATTCGCTCAATAGCAGCTGTGATTCTTGCTTTTAAATCATCAATGTCTGTCACCCGCGTACAAAAAAGAAAAAACTCGTCAAAACTTGTTATCAGAAAAAACTTAATGAGTTTCTCTGTAAAATGGGACAACACTGGAATTTCTACACTTCATGGTTGACTTTTAATAACAGCCAAAAATTGTACAGATAATTCTCGGACACCCGGTATAATATATGTAATTCTCTATTTAGTGTTTCCATTTTCAATAAAATTAATCTGACGGGGGCGGAGGGGGGGCAAATTTTTTTGTAGCGCTAACCTAAAAAAATCCAGACCCACACACCCCGGCAAGACAAACGTGGCAACTCAAAACAGGGTGACTGATTAGTGAATACCTAGAGTCCCTTACTTCTACAAACTTTCATAAACATTCTGAATTGTGTCTGTTCAACCAAGCCACCATCATAAGTATGCCAATAACATGTATTTTTCATTACGGTCTCGAGAGGTCTCGGGGAGAAAAACCGAGACCGCGTCTGTCGAGACCGAGATCTAAATAGCGGAGACCGATCTCGAGACCTACATCACTGCCTAATAATATCCTTCGATTTAAATTCGAAATTACGCGCTATGACGCCTAACATCCTATTAGCTTTTGCGCAAGACTCCAGGCACTGGTTCCTAATCTTTAAATCCTTAGATACGCGTACGCCTAAATCTACTTCCTCGTCAACGCTCGCTAACTCTCTACCATCCATCGTGTACGTGTAATTATTGTTACGAGAACCTATATGCAAAACTTTACATTTGTCTACGTTAAATTGCATCTGCCACTTATCCGTCCACTCCATAATCCTATTTACATCGTCTTGGAGCCTATTTCTATCGTCCTCGTTAACAACCCTACCACCTATTTTAGTATCGTCCGCGAATTTTGACACGTTACTAGTCAATCCTACATCTATGTCGTTAATGTAGATTACGAATAGCAATGGGCCTAACTGAACCCTGTGGGACACCGCTACCTACATCCAACCACCCCGATTCACTACCATTAACAACGACCCTCTGTCTCCTAGCACGAAGCCATTCCCCTAACCAGTTAGCTACCTGACAGCGTATACCGTGCGCTTTAACCTTTGCAATTAAGATGGCTTGAGGAAGATTGTTCCGGAGTTGACCGGTTGAGTAGATGAAAGACTGAAAATACCGATTACATAGTTGGACAGAATATGAGTGAGAAAGTGTAGAAAGTCTGGTGCGCCGTGCTCTCCTTAAAGGAGGAGGCATGCAGTTTGAGAGTTCAGAAGAGCAATGTCCGTTATAATAACGATAGTAAAGAGCGAGTGAGGCAACACTGCGGCGGAGAGAGAGAGATTTAAGACAATCAGTAAGAGGTGGGGAATTGATGAGATGAAAAGCCTTTGATTCCACCCGGTTAAGTACGGCTGTGTGGGTTGAACCACCCGACACACGAGAAGCATACTTCATACAAGGGCGAACAAGACCCCTGTACAGAGACAGCAACTGAGTTCGGGTGAAGAAACCGCGGAGGTGGTCTAGCACACCTAACCTCTTAGAAGCTGTTTTTAGAAGGAGAGTATGTGATCTTTCCAAGAATATTCAGAGAATAGGAAGGATTGAGTTGTGTGTTGTTGAAGGTAAGGGGGTAGTCGTGTGGAAGATTGTGACGAGTAGAAAGATGGAGTAACTGAGTTTTTGAGGCATTGAAAGCCACAAGGTTTTCTGTCCCAATCAGATATAGCGGAAAGATCAGAGGTCAGGTGCCCTATAGTCGCCTCACGCGAATCATAAAGCAGACTGCTGTGAGGGACGCTTTGGGAAGTGCGTGGAGAAGTGAAGAGTGGAATCATCGGCATAGGAGTGAATGGGACAGGAACTGCGAATTAAAAGATCATTAACAAATAAAAGGAAAAGAGTAGGTGACAGGACAGAACCCCGAGGAACACCAGTTAATAGTTTTAGGAGAAGAACAGTGGCCATCTACAACTGCAGCTGCATCGGCCAGAAAGGAAATTAGAGATGAAGGCACAGATAGGATAATAGAAACCGAAGGAGGGCAGTTTGAAAATTAAAGATTTGTGGCACTCTATGAAAAGCTTTTGATATGTCAAGCGCAATAGCAAAAGTTTCACCGAAGTCCCGAAAGGAGGATGACCAAGAGTCAGAGAGATATGCAAAAAGATCGCCAGTAGAGCGTCCCTTGCAGAATGCATACTGACGATCTGAAAGAAGATTGTGAGAAGAAAAGTGTTTAAGAATCTTCCTATTAAGGATAGATTCAAAAACTTTGGAAAGTCAAGAAATCAAAGCAATTGGACGATAGTTGGAGGGTTGAGAGCGGTCACCCTTCTTTGGGACAGGCTGAATGAAAGCGAACTTCCAGCAGTAAGGAAAAGTACCAGATGTGAGACAAAGACGAGTGTGTTTGCCTAGGCAGGCTGTCAGCACAGCACAGAAGCAGAGTTCTTAAGAACAACAGGAGGAACACCATCAGGACCATACGCCTTCCTAGAGTTGAGCCCAGAGAGGGCAGAAAATACATCTTTAGAAGAGATTCTAATTTCAGACACAAGGTCAGATGGGGAAGGAGATTGAGGAACAGTACCGGAATCGTCCAGGGTTGAATTGGAGGCGAAAGTATGAGTGAAGAGTTCAGCTTTGTCAGGAGAAGAGACGGCAACCGACCCGTCGGAAAGGAAAAGAGGCGGGAAAGAAGAGGAAGTAAAGTTGTTGAAGAGATTCTTAGCTAGATGCCAGAAAGAACGAGAAGAATTAGAATTGGATAGATTTTCACGTTTTTGTCGGATGAAGGAAGTTTTGGTGAGTCGAAGAACAGATTTTACACGATTCCGGGCAGAAATATAAGCAGAGTGAGAGTCAGGAGTTGAATGGCGACGGTACCTTCTGAAAGCCTCCTCTCTGTTGCGGATAGTATTAGAACAAGTAAAGTTAAACCAAGGGGTTTTTTTGCACAAGTAATAGGAATAGAATATGGAATGTACGCCTCCATGCTCGAGAGAATCACGTCTGTGATGCGCCCAGCACACTCAGAAGGGCCCCAGCCACGGAAGCAGTAATCATTCCATGGGAAATCACAGAAGTACTGCCTAAGGGCCTCCCAGTCAGCGGCGAGAAATTTCGAGAAATTAAAGTACATCATCAAAAATTGGGGTACAAAAATCTCATTTCCCAAATGAATTTCGGTGCGAAGGCAGACATGATCTGATATAAAATATAGAAATTAATAAAAAGGAGAAAAAGTAGAAAGTAAAGCATACACATTCATTGACACGGGCATCCTGGTGGACCAGCACTTCACCACATGGGTAAATTCCACACCTGAGGCGCTTCATACGGCATGCGTGATGGTGTTTTCAGGCTGTTGTAAAAATAAACTCGCATTCATATATCAATCTGAAAATCCTTCATAAAGTATTTCAAATTTTTCTAATGATTTCATTTTCTAATTTTTATTTTAAGATAAAAGTATTCTCAGTTAATTTAAATTTCACGTTATTGTGAACATACTTTGCTTTATTTAAACCGTTCGCCGGTGACAGACGACTATTATTACACTTTAAACGACTGAACAAAAACTAGACGAATTTTTCTTGAAATGGTGTAGAGAAATATTTTAATCTATTTTTACTGTCTGACAAATTTGTAATGGTAGTCTTTGTAAATGTAGTATAGTTAAGTACAGTTAGGGTAGGCTGGATTATATTAGACGGGGTTAAGTTAGTTAACGATAGGCAAGGTTAGGTAAAGTTAAGAGAGGTTAAATCAAATTTAGTGAGGTTAGATTACATCAATTTAAATTTCGTCGTCTTTGTTAGCGAAGGTGCAAACACTTTCGTCGAGAAATTTAGCATTCGAGAAAAATGTCGAGTTGGTCAAAAATCTTGTATTGAAAGGCTACCCAGGGTACCCATTTACCTACCAACCAATCTTTTTTATTGTGTGAAAGGATGAACAGCTGGGTTTTGCTGCGCGCCGCTTGCCGTCACCGGTTCTCGATCCCGTTGCCGATGGATTCGTAGTCAGCGATGCTAACCACTACACCACCGAGGCGCACTAACATGAACAATCATACTTGAAATTAAAGCACATTTCCACCCACGTTTAGTCCTGTTCGTAGTTACTTAAGAACGTAACAGACAGTCAATACAATTTATTTTTCGGTTTTGTGAAACTTTCTGAATGTCATGTTACATACGCGTGTGTGTTTTTATCAAATACAAAGGTCGCAGTCTATTAATAACCGCACAATATACCTTTCAGACGATATCATATCGACGATACCTTATCTGCTCTTGAGGGAAAGAAATCAAACTCGGAACTCGAAAGAATAAGATAAGAAATTGGTGGTAATTTTTATTACGTTATAAAATAAAAGTTACAAAAACACAAAACAAATTCAGGAGGAAATAAAAAATTACGAAAAACTTACGAAAACTTACGAAGACGCAAATAATATTGAACAAAATTAAAAGACAGATTATTTTTGTACGGAGCAAGTTTGAACATGTTGTACATGCTTTAATAATGTAAACGTTTCAGTCAGTTTTTTAAGGGAGTCACCATTTTCAAGTAACCCATACATATTATCCAATATTATCCAGTCAGTCAACCAATATTCTAAATTAATAATGAATAATGTCATGCAATTATCAGTCATGAATTATAATTATTTGCAATTAATCACGTACATAGAGTAAATTTTATTAAATTTAAAAACAAGAACAAAAATATTTACAAATGTTCTTGTATGCCATACCAATATATATATATATATATATATATATAATATATATATATATATATATATATATATATATATATATATAATATAAAGTTAAGATTTTAATTCGAAGCCTTAAACTAAAATGATGGATGAGAATAGTCGCTTTGGTAGAATGAACTAAGTTGGAGGAGTTGAATCTCACTGGAAATCTGAGTGAGGAGACCACTACTCCACTTAATCCGAAACAACCTACAACCTGCAGTTATAACCCAAATTTTCCTGTCGAAAAGCATTCCTGCCCAAATTTTTAAATTCCCTAAGATGTACTACCCAATATATTGTAAAATATTCTAAACTTAAACACAGCTCAAAATATTTAAAAAACAAAGTAATTACAGTAACAAATTATATGGATTACAAGAGATAATAAAAATTACCATTTAAATTTAGCTCGTTTAATATACCTTAAGATCATACTATTTACTCCAAATGAAGACTATACCATATACTTTATCACAATGATAACTTTTGCGTCGAACTGTGAAGTTCAATCTCTAAATGAGTCTAAATGCAGGGAAATAAAATCGGATTGCGTAAAGTTGCGCCTCTGTTGTGGTCAATGAAAGGAGAATAAATCTGGATGCAATGAGCTGGAAGAGTTAGATCTGGCAAACTTTCCCAGCACTGCCTGAGATCCTCACTTCCAACTGGTTGCAACGTCAGATAATAGGAGAAAAATTCTTTCAAAGTACTGCAACAATACTTCAATATCTTTTTCTTTTTTAATTATAACTTTTGAAGCCGATTCTGAACTGCCTAAGTTTGATTGACTTAACGAAATGCCATCTTGGGCTTCGCTAAAATTGTTTATAACGGAACACGATGAGAATTGTACTTTTGCAACGTGATGTATCGCGAACGAAAGATAGAACCCGAATGTTAATTAAAAAATTTAAGAATATTAAATAACACTACAAACTCTTCATAGACTGTTCATGAGAACGCTTATCACACTCATTTATAAGCGTTATCTTTAAAACAAAAGTACTTGTTACGAATTACGTGCTTCGTAAACAGCCAATCAAACCCTCAAAGTTTAATATTTATTCTCCATTGACCAATGAGGTACCATTATCTAATCGCAAATCAGCCAATGACGGTGAGGGATTTATAACAATTCAGCAACTGATTTCTCTTGAAAACATGCATTATGACTATCTGATAAAGCTAATGATAACAATATAGGACGACGGTTATATTCCAAAACCAGACGAACGACTCTCTACAGTGAAAATGAAAAAAACTAATGATAGCTCTATTTATTTTCGAAGTGACACACTCGAAATTCTGTCACAAACGCAATACTGTACTTTTACTTTGTAAAAACCTGACATTTACGACTGCACGTAAATTACGTGTTAAAAAAATATTTTGAGCTTTATTCCAAACGTAACCCAATAAAAAGCTTTCCCATCGAATGTTATCTCTAGGTAGCAATCATAAAAAGAGGGGGAGGGACACTAAGAGAATGACCTCATAAAGCAACAATGCTGGAGTATTTTTTTGGTCTAGAAATAACTGAATACAGGAAGCCTATTTATAGCTTTGCTGAGAAAGTATTCAATACTCCAAGGTTGTTCAATAAAAATCAAATGATTAAAACATCATTTAAATCATTTCCTCTCAACTAAATAAATCAATGCATTTATAGGTATAATAATAATAATAATAATAATAATAATAATAATAATAATAATAATAATAATAATTTCCTTAACAAACCCTGTTGTCAAATTTATTCTAGCTTATGTACACCCTAAACACCAGATCGGTACTTGTAGGTATTTTCGTTAGTTTTAACGAAAATATTCTGTCAAAATTGGTGGGGGGGGGGGGAGATAACCTACGAGTACCACCAGATCAATAAGGATCATTTTTTTTTATCCTCCCTAACGCCATAAGACTGAATTTAGATTTAAATGGAATAAATGGCCTCCGAGCATCCATCCACTCCAATATTGTGTGAATAATTTTCTGATTAATTTTATTCATCATCTCATCTAAACCCTTTATTTACTAATCAAAATAATCAATAAGGATGAAACCTTTTTTTTCCTTACAAATATAAATCAGAAAAATTAAAAAAAAAACTTTTGCAAATAATAATGTTTATTCCAATACGCCAATGAGAAAATGTCCCAAAACAGACTTCGCTCATTCAAGTTTTAAAGGAAACACGACTTTCATTGTAATTATATCGAGAATCCTTAACTAACTTTGAAAGTTAATTTTTAAAACTTTGTTCTCATTTTAAGCTACCAACTGAAATTACGCGACTTGAAATTTGAATATTTAAATCTTTTATTTTACACGTCGTAACGAAATATGATAGCTAAGAATTACTCGAACGGTTTTTCAAAACCACTTTAAAAATTGAAATCGAAATGATAATTTTTGTATATTTTTTATATTTTTTAAAAGTATGCACTTATTTTCTCAAGCTTGATAAGATAAATTTACTTATTAGTAAGTGAAAAGGTTTATGAAGGTAATGAAATCAAACGAACAATGGAAGGTCAATCCAATTAAATAAATTAAACTAAATAATTTATGTCGGCCTATTTCTTTGCATTTACAACACGGAACAACTTTTGTTTTTTATCCATGGACAATAATAATATTTCATCAACTCGATACAATGAAAACATTCAAGAGTTAAACAAAATTTACCCCTGATGAGTATAACTTTCTAATAACTTCTAAGTAAAATTAAGTTGCGCGAGTTTTCTTGATACTACAGGGTGTCCCATAAGTCCGGCATCATAGGAAAAATAATAAAAAAAGGCAAAACAAAAGCTTTTATTTACAGAACGTGCTCAATATGTCCACCATTGTTTTCAACACACAAATTCAGACGTGATACCCAGTCAGCAAGCACACGGTGAATGATGTCAGGAGTAATGGTGTTACATGCCCCAATAATGCGCTGCCGCAAATGTTCAACACTCTTAATTTTCTCTGCGTATACCAGCGCTTTCAAGTGGCCCCAGAGATAAAAATCTAATGGCGTGAGATCCGGGCTTCTAGCTGGCCATTCCACAGGCCCTCGACGTCCTATCCAATGACCAGGGAATTGTTGGTACAGGTATTCCCTTACTTGGGTGCTGTAATGTGCAGGAGCGCCGTCTTGCTGGAACTATATTGGGAAATTTCCTTCTTCGTTCCAGGATAGCAGTCGCTGTATCATCGTCAGTGGACCTCCTTGAAGGTCCACTGCGTGGTTTATCTTCTATGAATCCTGTTTCCTTAAACTTTGCAACAAGTCTGCTAACACAACTCTGTGTTATTGGCTCGCGGTCTGGATGCAGTCTGTTAAATTCAGCAGCGGCCTCTCTTTGACTCCGATTTCCTGAGTAGAATTATCTGGATTCGTTCTTCCTTGCTCACAGACATTATGGCCTGTACAAAGAGAAAAATATGAATTATGGTTTGTACAAAGAGAAAAATATGAATTTCTCCTATGATGCCGGACTTATGGGACACCCTGTAGAATGAAGCCCCGTTGTATACTCTTAAATACACTTTTGTATACCCATATATACATATATATATACTGTATATATATGATACACACAGACCGTGCATGGAACAAGGAACTCTTCTGGGATAATTAAATCCACTATAGCCGAGTTCATTCCCATATATATATATATATATATATATATATATATATATATATATATATATAATATATATAATATATATATATATATATAGATATATATATATATATATATATAATATATATATATATTATATATATCGATATATATATATATATATATATATATATATATATATAATATATATATATTATATATATATATATATATATAATATAATTATATATACGATATATATATATATATATAGATATATATATATTATATATATAGTATATATATATATATATATATATATATATATATATATATATATATATATATATATATATATATATATATATATATATTATATATATAATATATATATAATATATATATATATATATATATATAATATATATATATATATTATATATATATATATATATATATATACCCATTTCTATTTCGAATTTTCCATTTGCTCTCGGTTATGCGCGAGTCGGAGTAGTTTTTATATTCCAATAACAGTTTCCGATTGAGTCACCAAAATCTGCGTTAAATCGAAGGCCCCATTAGGTGATGACTTAATTCGAGGCTTCGGCGACTATACGGAGGATTGACAAAAGTAAATAGACACCACGATGATTATCCTCAAAAACAAATGTCAACGCTCATCAATGAAATGTCAGAACGTGCGTAAGCTTTACATAATGGAAAGGGGAAAGCAACACGATTCTAAATATAGTGACTCAATAAATCTGTCGTTATTAACCGACTTTTATCATCAAATCAAAAGCTATGGAAAAAAAAAAAATGTCTATTTACTTTTGTCAACCCTTTATACGAGCTCAATGAGGATAAGTTTGGAATAGCAGACAAATTCAAAATTAATTTACTCATTCAAGCACTTCTTTTTTTCTTTCTTATTTACGTAGATACTGCGACAATTCTTGGAATTATTTAACCTCCCGCTTAACGGCAAAAGTCACGTGACGGAGGGGACCTATAGACGGGATTCGAACCATTTATACGGGTCGCTACGGCATCTGCGGGGTTCATACACGGGTCCAAGAATAAAGTTTCCTGATAATCCCCCAATATTTCAGATCTGATCCCCTCATATATAATAAATATATATAAAAATTATATAAAAATTGCATAAAAGGAGTAAAAAAAATTCCCATTTCATATAGCGCAATTAAAACCTAATTTTTATTCTAACTATTAAAAAACGTACGCAAAAATCAGATGAGAGGCTGAAAAAATTAATACTAGATAACAAAATGCGAGTGTTTTATATAATTGAAAACAAATAGCGTTTGTTTTTGTTAAATTATTTTATATTAACATTTTAAATTAATTTATAGTTAAATTATTTATAAAATATTTACAAATAATTAAGTCATAAATATTTCATAAATATTTTATATTCCCCTCATATTTTCAAAAAATCAAAAAAATCCTGATATTTTTCCGGGTGTGTACGAACCCTGATCTGAACTCGGGAGACGGTCACTCGCCAACTAATGAACAGACCAAACGTCGCTGAACTCGACAGCACCCACACCTTCGTGAGTAATATACAAAACTATAGCGCTGGTCTGGCAGACCCGGCGCGAGTACTGCTGGGTTAACCTCACTGCTCCAACGGGAAGTGGTGGTTTCGCGACGTGGCCCCAACGTAGTCCAGGATAATGCAAATGAAGATGAAGCGCCAAGACTGGAATCTTGGTATTGAACTGAACTTCCAAAATAGTATATTAAAAGCAAATTCGACAGACACCAAGCGCGAAAAATCATTATTTTTAACTGGTGAGGAAATTTCCCATACAACAAATTGTAAAACCAATATAATAAGTCCCTATTCCCTTTTCGAACGAGGAATATGGCCTTAAAAATAAGGGTAAAATTGGAATGAAACATTGTTGAGAAGCGACAATTTATGTACGTGAAGTGAAAAACTTAAAAAATAAAACGACTATCGATAAATTCGATGAGCAATTGTTATTTACAATAAATTTTGTAACACATCATCATCATCAGCAGCAGCAGCAGCAGCAGCAGCATTTCTAAGAGAAAGCGATAAGATAAAATGATAAGAGACAAGAATAACGAATTAGTTTAGAAATTTCTAGCCGTTTTATGTATTGCGTATTTATTAATTATTTTCTTATATGTATAAAAATAATTTAGACTTAAGTCTTAATTAAAAAAAAAAATTTTTTAATGTAATTATCTCTTAAAAACTTTCAAATTAACTTATTTGAAAAGTAATGACGTAAGACAAAAATTTTGTACAACTTATTTTTTTCTTTTCTTTGTTTTTACAGAGAGACCTTTTTTTAACGTCGCATACAAGGAATTATTTGTACACTGTAAAAATTAAAAAATTAGAGAGAAAAGTATCCGCACCAAATTACGGTGTAATTTTATTTATTTCATAAAGCACGAAAATATTCCAATTCTAATTCAATAAATTAAATTTCATAAAAAAAAAAAAAAAAGGAAACTGACTGATATGTAAATTTTCATTTTCCTCAAAAATTAAATATAATTTACATCATAAGAAATGTCATATTTTCGCGTGACATCAAACAGAAATCGTCCTCAGACCTTTAACGATGACCATTACAAATTCGTAACGTTTCAAATATACGCATTCATAATTTAACCCTACAAAAAATTCCGGCGTTAAAGGGTTAAAGGGCTTTTACGCCCCAAACTTAAACTTAAAATGTTTTACTGGTTTCTCGTAAAATTTACGCGGAAATCGATGAACAAAATGTACATAATAACCTAGAAAATGTATATTTCTAAATATATTTAAAATGTTTTCCCTTACTTTGCGGGGAAGGAACTTGAATTGTATTTATACATCCGAAAAAACATTACTCGTCCAGAGATGGTTTATTAATAAGTTCTTCTAATACTCGTCGGGATGTATCTGTGAATACACGCTCGTATTATCGTATATATATAAGACGCTTTTCAAATATATCAACTTATTCCTAAACGGAAACCTGAGCCAAATTCTCAAAATTAAAAATTGACTGAATGGAAATAAAATGTCGAAACCTAATTTAAACTAACTTGTGAAGGTGGGGTGTCAGTTTAAGTTTCGGCTAGTTGGTATCTCGAAAAATTTTCGTTCGATAGCCAACTTCTCGTTTCGAAGGAACATTACAGGCACATTGGAACATCTAAAATATATACAAATCCTAGGCAGATTCATACTGTGAATGGTAATGTTGTAAATCGAAAAGAAAAACAAAAGGTGGCAAAATATATTGAGTGGCCCTCGTATAATAACTTCTTTAAATAGAAGGACACTCACTCACTCACTCGAAATTCCCGGGTATAGAATGTTTCGCAAAGACCGCACCCGTAGGGAGGGGGGAGGGGTACTAATATACGTCAGGGACACGTTGAGTCCGGTTGACTGCCAGTTCCGGTCGGAACGGGAGCTGCTTGGCGTTGATCTGAACGTGGGAGGGACGAACTATAGGTTAATCTTGGTGTACAGACCTCCGCATCTCCTCCTCGAGGACGAGACAGTCCTGTACACCGAACTCCGTATCCTGCTAGGGGACAGGGTGTGTGTAGTTTTAGGAGACTTCAACTGTCGCGGCATAAACTGAGAAGACAGGACTGCTGATGCTGAAGGGAGGAGGCTAATTGACTTTGCTGATGAGAACTTCCTCACTCAGTGGGTCAATGAGCCTACACGAGGCGAAAGCATTCTAGACTTAGTATCCCGACCGAAGACAACCTCGTCACTGGCCTCACCGTTAAAGAATCGTTGGGCGGGAGTGATCACGGTCTGATTAGGTTCCGTGTGTGCGTCCCTCGGGTGAAGCGTAGTAACTCGAGAGGCAGTAAGCTCGATCTACGGCGGGCGGACTTTGTTAGCCTCCGGGATAGCGTAGGTGAGATGAGGTTAGAGGTCGGTGGCGATGTTGAGGGAGTGTGGAGTGCATTCCGGGACGAGTTTATGGTGCTGCAGTCTGCTACCATACCTTCAAAACCGGTCACCCCTGCTTCAACGCAGACTAAGTGGTTCAATCGTGACATCGCTTCGGCTATCTGAAATAGGAAAGTAGTGTATAGGAGGGCGAAGGCCAATCGTTCCCATGAGAACACTGAAGCGTATGTCCGCCTGTGTAGGGAAGTGAAGGCGAAGGTTAGGCTAGCGAAACGTAACGAAGAACTACGAGTGGCAAGCCTCTGCAAGGGGAACCCTAAGGAGTTCTTCAGTTATGTTAATAGTAGGAAGCCCATTAGAAGCATGATAGGTCAGTTAAAGGAACGAAGCGGCGTTCTGCGGACCTCCGACGCGGACATCGCCAATGTCCTTAATGAGTACTTTGCGGGAGTGTTCACCAGGGAGGACACCCGCATCATCCCCGAGCCAGGCGTGAGGCACGAAGGTGCTGGCCTGGATAGTGTTCGATGTACCGCGACAGTCGTTGCCGATAGAATAGACAAACTGAGCGCGTTTAAGGCTCCTGGGCCAGACCAGTTTCTCCCCAGAGTGTTGCGGGAGGTGCGCGACCAGGTGGCTCCCCACCTGGTTACAGTCTTCAGCAAATCGTTGGAGACGGGCCAGGAGCCTGGTGACTGGAGGGAAGCCAACGTGACCCCTATCTTTAAGAAAGGGGATCACGAAAGTCCAGGGAACTATCGTCCCATTAGTCTCAGTTCAATTGTAGGTAAATTATTAGAGGGGATAATAGCGGATAGGATCGTTGACCATTTGGATTCCTACAACTGCTTGAGGACTCCCACATGGGTTAGACGGCATAGGTCGTTGTCTCAAACTTGCTCGAGTTTTTCCACGTCATGTTGAGTGAGTATGATAAGAGTAGGGCGATTGATATACTTTATCTCGACTTTCAGAAAGCCTTTGATAAGGTACCTCACCGCCGGCTAATGGCGAAAGTCCGAGCGCTGGGTATCGGTGGGGAAGTAGGTAGGTGGATTGAAAACTGGCTGAAGAAAAGGCGGCAGAGGGTTGTAATTAAAGGGGCTAGTTCGGGTTGGGCCTCGGTCATTAGCGGGGTTCCTCAGGGTTCCGTTTTGGGGCCACTGTTGTTTATCATTTACATAAATGATATCGACGGTGGCATCGTCAGTCGGATCGCCAAATTCGTTGATGACACCAAGCTTGGGGCCAATGTTGGGACGCCGGAGGCGATCGAGCAACTGCGTGCGAACCTAGGTAGGATAGGAGAATGGTCCGAAAAATGGCAAATGCCGTTTAACTTGGGTAAATGCAAGGTGATGCACATTGGCTACGCCAATCCCAAGTCAGACTACTCAATGTTGGGGAGTAATATCGAGGCGACTGATTTGGAAAAGGACTTAGGTGTGCTAATTAAATTAGCAGCGACCTTAAGTTTACCAAACAGTGCGTAGAGGTGGAAAAGAAAGTCCAGAAGCTGTTGGGTTATATCAGGAGGCAATCTCAGTTTCGGAACAAGGAGATTGTGCTCTCTCTGTACAATTTCCTGGTTCGGCCGCACCTGGAGTATGCTGTGCAGTTCTGGTCGCCCACCCTCAGGAAAGATATTGAGAGGCTGGAAGTGCAGGCGAGGGCCACAAAGTTAATCCCTTCCGTTAGGCATATAGGCTACAATCGACGCTTACACGCCCTGGACTTGTTTTCGCTTGAAACTCAGAGGCTGCGTGGTCAACTCATCGAGGTTTCCAAGCTCTTACGCGGGTTCAACGATGTCGATTTTAGAAGCATGTTTAGTTTAAATGATAAGCCAACTCGCAACAATGGTTGGAAGTTGGATTTGAAACGGTTTAGGACTAGTGTGTGTGGGAATTACTTTACGTATAAGATCTGTGACACGTGGAACAGTTTACCTTCAGATGTTGTGAACAGTTCCTCTGTGGATCATTTCAAGAAAAGGTTAGACCAAATCACTCAAAACTGTGCTCTTCAATGCTAGGTCAATTAGAAACAAACTAATGGAATTTATAGCGCTAGTCAAAAGTGAGAACTTTGATATCATAGGAATAACGGAATCCTGGATTCATTCTGAATCAAGGGATTTTGTAGGAGAATTTGAAATGGTAGGTTACAAAATGTTTCACAAAGATAGGAACGGAAGGGAAGGCGGGAAGGCGGAGGTGTACTTTTGTATGCTCGGGACTTCCTGCACCCAGTAAACAGTAATATCGTATCTGCTCATGAAATGTTGGGAATTGATCTAAACCTAAATAATAATGAAGTGCATCTACTTCTAGTGCAGGGTGTACATAAAGTCAGGATCTATTTTTGTGAAGCACTTGGAAATTATATGGAATTCAATCATAAAATGATAAAGTGGTAACATTTATTAAATAATTAAGAGCAGGATTCGACGTGACGCCCATCAGTATCCCTGCACAGCTCAAATCGTTCCGCAGCATTTCTAAACACATTCTGGAGCATTTGCGGGGTTATGTTATCTGTAGCAGTTCGTATACGTAAGTTTTCAAGACTCGTAATCTTCGTCTGATAGACGTACGATTTGATAAAGCCCCATGCAAAGAAATCTAAAGGGGTTAAATCTGGTGATCTCGCTGGCCAAGGTCTGTTGCTTCCGCGTCCGATCCAGCGATTTGGAAAACGTCCATTTAGATAATCCTGAACAATTTTGGCATAGTGACAAGGAGCACCATCATGTTACCACTTTATCATTTTATGATTGAATTCCATATAATTTCCAAGTGCTTCACAAAAATAATCCTGACTTTATGTACACCCTGTATATAGGCACCTCACTACCCCGTTGATAAGGATATAAACTTGTATAACCAATTAAGCAGAATAGTGAATAATAAGATAAGTGTGATTTTTGGTGATTTTAATTGTGGTAATGTAAATTGGGAAAACAAAACAGCTGATGCTGAGAGCTCAAGACTGTTGGAATTTGCCGATGATAACTTATCAAGTCAATGGGTTGACGGTCCTACAAGGGGTAATAATAAACTAGACCTCATATTCACGAACGAAGATGACCTAGTCTCTAACCTGACTATTAGTGAAAATTTAAGTAACAGCGATCATAATTTGATTAGGTTTGACCTCAGGGTTCCAGTTAATACACGCGAAAAGACTCGTGAAAGACTGGATTTCTCGAGAGCAAATTTTGAAAGCTTCCGAAGTAGTTTAGACATACCTGAAGTTCTAATAAGTGAGGCTGTCAATGTCACCTGGAGCTCATATAGGGATCAATTTAGAATATTACAGAACACTTTTATACCCACTAAAATAGTTTCCTTGTCAACAGTCACCGAAATGGTTTAACAACGAAATTAGCAGTGCTATTACGGGAAGAAATAGAGCCTACAAACTACTTAAGTCGCATTTCAACCAGACTAATTCAGAAAACTATATAAACCTACGTAGGAGGGTTAAGTCCTTAATTAGATCAGCCAAACGTGAAGAAGAAGCTAGAGTTGCCTCACTCTGTAAAGTTAACCATAAAGAATTTTTTGCCCATGTTAATAGCAGAAAGCCAATTAAAAATTCTGTAGGCCCCTTAAAAGATAGAAATGGCGTACTGAAATTCGGTGATAAAGCTATAACTAATATGTTAAATGAGTTCTTCGTTACAGTCTTCACGGAGGAAGACACAATAGAAGTGTCAAGTCCTCGGATTACATATGACGGTGACCATCCCGTAGAGACCATAAGTTTTACGAGAAATGAGGTACAGCAATTAATTGATAAGATGAACAAATACAAATCACCTGGCCCGACTTATTTCTTCCAAGGGTATTAAAAGAGGTTAGCCACAATGTTGTTGACGACTTAGTAACCATATTCAAACAATCAATCGAGTTAGGGAAAGTTCCAAAAGACTGGAAGTTAGCAAATGTAACACCAATCTTTAAAAAGGGTGATAGGGAAAATCCTTGTAATTACCGCCCGATCAGTTTAACATCAGTTGTCGGCAAACTGTTGGAATCCATTATTACAAAACGTATTGTGTATCACCTTGAATCTAACAATCTAATTTTTTATTCTCAACATGGATTTAGGCGACATAGATCCTGTCTGACAAACCTGTTAGAGTTTTTCCATAATATGCATACACTGTACGATGCAAATAGGGCAATAGATATAGTGTATCTCGACTTTCAAAAAGCCTTTGACAAAGTCCCTCACGCGAGATTGATGGCTAAAGTCAAAGGACTAGGAATCACCGGGCTCGTTTCCAACTGGATTGAGGATTGGTTAAAAGATAGAAAGCAGAGAGTGGTAATAAATGGAGTGGCTTCGGAGTGGGCGCCCGTCACCAGTGGTTTCCCACAGGGTTCCGTTCTGGGTCCTTTACTTTTTAGCATCTATATTAACGATATAGACGTCGGGCTTCTAAGTGCAACCTCCAAATTTGCAGACGATACGAAATTAGGAACTAGTGTAGGTACTGAGGAGGGCGTAAGAACGCTTCAGAACGATCTTGACAGGTTGGGCGAATGGTCTGCTACTTGGCAGATGCCATTCAACTTGGACAAATGTAAGGTAATGCACATAGGTTATAAAAACCCGAAGACCGATTACTCTCTCTTGGGAAGGAACTTGACTGAGACCGATCTAGAGAAAGACTTAGGAGTCTATATCAGCAACGATCTGAAACCATCGAAGCACTGTGCAGAAGTCGAAAAGAGGGCCTTAAAAATATTAGGTTATATTAAAAGACAGTTCCAGTTTCGGAACAAGGAGACTGTAATGTCTCTTTATAATTCACTAGTCAGACCTCAACTGGAATACTCTGCGCACTTTTGGTCTCCATCCCTCAGGAGGGACATAGAAAGGTTAGAAAGAGTACAAACAAGGGCTACAAAATTGATCCCTTCAATGAGAATGCAAAGTTACCAACGGAGATTGGAGCGCCTAAATCTGTTTACCTTAGAGACGAGGAGGTTGCGCGGTCAGCTTATTCAAGTCTTCAAGATGCTCAATGGAATAGACAGGGTAGATTACAGAAACTTATTCTCACTTAATGCCAATCCGACAACAAATAATGGGTTTAAACTGGAACTAAAGACATTTAGGACCTCTGTCTGCGGGAATTTCTTTTCCTATAAAATAGTTAATATCTGGAACCAACTTCCCTCAGAGGTTGTTTCCAGTCAAAGTGTAAATGTGTTTAAAAATAGGCTAGACAAAGTACTGAATACTTTCATAGTCTAAGACTAAAACATAACATAACTCTGCAGGAGTTCGCTCGCACGGTGTCTCTGTGAGCATGTTAAATATAGAGCTATTTATATATTCTCCACTTTCCTGTAAAATTTCCTTGACTACTTTTCCAGGGTCAAGGTATTTTCTTCAACCTTTTTCCGTACCTGCCTCTGGCAGGGAGGGAGCGGAGGGTGGGGAGAGAGCCTTCTACTTTTCTATCCAGTTTTCTACTACTGCTAGGATAGTTGAAAGAAAAATAAACTTGTTTAATAACAGGAACCTCCCAGAGTGGACCGGAAGGTCTTTGAGGCTTCCTCTTGTCCTTGTAACTCCTTGTAACGCTCTCTCTCTCTCTCTCTCTCTCTCTCTCTCAACAATGGTTGGAAGTTGGATTTGAAACGGTTTAGGACCAGTGTGTGTGGGAATTACTTTACGTAAAAGATCTGTGACACGTGGAACAGGTTACCTTCAGAAGTTGTGAACAGTTCCTCTGTGGATCATTTCAAGAAAAGGTTAGACCAAATCCTGCACACTATTTGAGTGTGTAGAAAATTTTCCCTGGCACCCGTTGCCATTGGTACCTCCTCGGTATGGGCCGCAAGGCTTTTTGAGGTACTCTCTCTCTCGACAGGCAGGAGAGATGACGGGCCCCCACCGGGGAGATGATGATGTTGAGCCGGTGGCGGACGTACCCTCAACTGAAGGGTGCGTCAAGGTACAGGTGGGTGACCCTCCTTCCACGTTGGAGGGGGCTCAGGCTCCTGCGGAAGTTGCCCCCTCGTTGGTGAGGGGCTCTTCAACTCCCGACAGCCCTGGCTGTTCGGGAAACGGGTCGTGCTAGGGGGCGGTCAGAATAGGGAAGGCTCCCTCCGTGCAATGCTTTTTAATGCTAGGTCGATTAGGAACAAGTTTTGCGAGCTACGGGCGCTCTTAGCATCAGAATACCAGGATATCGTTGCTATCACTGAGTCCTGGATTTATACTGATCGTAGGGACTACGTTGAAGAGTTCGAAATTCCTGGGTATAGAATGTTTCGCAAAGACCGCACCCGTGGGGAGGGGGGTGGGGTACTAATATACGTCAGGGACACGTTGAGTCCGGTTGACTGCCAGTTCCGGTCGGAACGGGAGCTGCTTGGCGTCGATCTGAACGTGGGAGGGACGAACTATAGGTTAATCTTGGTGTACAGACCTCCGCATCTCCTCCTCGAGGAGGATACAGCCCTGTACACCGAACTCCGTAACCTGCTAGGGGATAGGATGTGTCTAGTTTTAGGAGACTTCAATTGTCGCGGCATAAAGTGGGAAGACAGAACTGCTGATGCTGAAGGGAGGAGGCTAGTTGACTTTGCTGATGAGAACTTCCTCACTCAGTGGGTCAATGAGCCTACATGAGGCGAAAGCGTTCTAGACTTAGTATTCACGTCCGAAGACAACCTCGTCACTGGCCTCACCGTTGAAGAATCACTGGGCGGGAGTGATCACGGTCTGATTAGGTTCCGTGTGCGTCCCTCAGGTGAAGCGTAGTAACTCGAGAGGCAGTAAGCTCGATCTACGGCGGGCGGATTTTGTTAGCCTCTGGGAGAGCGTAGGTGAGATGGGGTTAGAGGTCAGCGGCGATGTTGAGGGAGTGTGGAGTGCATTCCGGGACGAGTTTATGGTGCTGCAGTCTGCTGCCATACCCTCAAAACCGGTCACCCCTGCTTCAACGCAGCCTAAGTGGTTCAATCGTGACATCGCTTCGGCTATCCGAAATAGGAAAGTAGCGTATAGGAGGGCGAAGGCCAATCGTTCCCATGAGAACACTGAAGCGTATGTCCGCCTGTGTAGGGAAGTGAAGGCGAAGGTTAGGCTAGCGAAACGTAACGAAGAACTACGGGTGGCAAGCCTCTGCAAGGGGAACCCTAAGGAGTTCTTCAGTTATGTTAATAGTAGAAAGCCCGCGGACCTCCGACGCGGACATCGCCAATGTGCTTAATGAGTACTTTGCGGGAGTGTTCACCAGGGAGGACACCCGCATCATCCCCGAGCCAGGTGTCAGGCACGAAGGTGCTCGCCTGGATAGTGTTCGATGTACCGCGACAGTCGTTGCCGATAGAATAGACAAACTGAGCGCGTTTAAGGCTCCTGGGCCAGATCAGTTTCTCCCCAGTGTTGCGGGAGATGCGCGACCAGGTGGTTCCCCACCTGGCTACAGTCTTCAACAAATCGTTGGAAACGGGCCAGGTGCCTGGTGACTGGAGGGAAGCCAACGTGATCGCTATCTTTAAGAAAGGGGATCACGAAAGTCCAGGAAACTACCATCCCATTAGTCTCACTTCGGCTGTAGGTAAATTATTAGAGGGGATAATAGCGGATAGGATCGTTGACCATTTGGATTCCTACAAGCTGCTTGGGAACTCCCAACATCGGTTTAGACGGCATAGGTCGTGTCTCACCAACTTGCTCGAGTTTTTCCACGTCATGTTGAGTATGATAAGAGTAGGGCGATTGATATACTTTATCTCGACTTTGAGAAAGCCTTTGATAAGGTACCTCACCGCCGGCTGATTGCCAAAGTTGTTGTTTATATTGTTGAAGAAAGAAAATACCTTCCACATAAGGAAAAACAATTACTTTAAATATTGGTATTCAATTTATGAAACTAAAATAAAATTATTTTATCATTTTACCAAATAATAAAACTATTTTAACATCACTTTTGGCTACGGTATATGAATAACAAATTTTGGTACTGTATATTGTGGAGTAAGTTAAGGAAAAGTATCTGAACAAATTTAAAATATAAAAATATGAAAATTGAAAGTTTTCACATTAGATTATTAAAATTTATGAAGAGAATTGATTTTTTAAAATCTAGGCAAAGAACTGGCTAAACCTCAACTCGAGTATTGTGCCCAGCTTTGGGTTCCATCTCTTAGGAAGGATATAAAAAGATTAGAAAGGGTACAAGCAAGGGCCACAAAACTGATCCCTTCAATGAGTGCAAAATTATCATCGATGATTAGAACGCTTAAATCTGTTCACCTTCGTCCAGGAGGATGCACAGTAGTCAGGGTAGATAGACTACAGGAAATTATTCTCATTTAATGCCAATCCGACAAGAAATAATGGTTTTAAATTGAACTTAAAACATTTGGTACCTCCATCTGTGGTAATTTCTTTTCCTAAAAACCAATTAATATCTGGAACCAACCTCCTCCGGAATACATTCAGGGTTAAAGACTGTCCTCGCATATAATTTAAGAAAATAGTATCAAAACCTAGCCCTTGCGGAGTTTGTTCAAATATTTCCTCCTATACTTAATTCTACCCCGACTTTAGACAGACGTCTCTGGTTGATTGTGCCAAACATAGCATAATCAACCATCGAGCAGCTCATTTTTTATCACTTGCCTCATAAACACCTCGAAATGGGAAACTCGAATTCGCCGTAGCAACAACGGGTGATCGATCACCCACGAAACACTTTCTCCATAAGGGACAAATACACGGCGAAAGATACAAGGAGCTCCCACTGACATTCCTCGCCGGAAAAAGATTTTCTCTACTCTCGTGGTGACACACCGCGAAGTATGAACTCAGTATATCCACTTGCTGCAGAAATACCTTTCACGGCAGGAGACTAAAGTTGAAACTCGACGACATTCAAAGCGTCAGCAGGCGCGCACGCGCACGCACACACGACAGACATCTAATTACAGAAAACATGTTCACACTTGCATGCCTTGTTGATATGTCTAAGAATAGAGTACAAAAATATTTTTTAGAAACAATTTCATAACAAAAAAAACAAAAAAAATGCATGACAGGGATTAGTTGAGGTACAGTTGCATTTCTACCGACAATTTTTTTTCTCTTGGTTCGCTGGATGCACGTGATGGGTGAGGGCATGGTGTGGAAAATCTCTTTTTTTTTTTCTTAATTCTTGTTTTCACATGTTCGAGGTTTTTGTGACGATACCAAATGGTTGATGCGCAATCGGCACAAGTATATTATTACTTGGTTTATACAGCGATCCTATCTAGTGTACGATCTCGGTGTGCATGGCGCAATTGTAGAGCTAGCTTATATATTCGCCTCTTTCCGGTAAAATTTCCATGGCTACTTTTCCAGGATCAAGGTATTAAAATTCAACCATTTTCTGTACCAGCCTCTGGCGGGGAAGGAGCGGAGGGGGTGGGAAGAGAGCCTTATGCTCTTTTATCCATTTTTCTACTACTGCTAGAACAGGTTAAAAATGAACCAGTTTAATAACAGGAATCTCCCCGAGTGGACCGAAAGGTCTTTGAGGCTTCTTCTCGTCTTTGTTACTCCTTCTAACTAACTACAGTAACAACTAACTAACTTTCTATCTCTCTATCTATGTTTGTATGGCAATGCTGCTGCGAGCTGATTGTACCGCAAAATGGGCGTATGGGTGGAATGATGTGGAAAAATGCTAAATTTTTCTTCTCACTTCCTCTATATGTACAGTATTTCAGTTATAAATCGCAAATTAGTTCCTATATTTTCGTGTGGTTACTGAAGTTACAATAGCTACTACAGGTGATGTCTTATATTTTTACCAAATTTTTAATCACTTGTGCTCGCGTTAAGGTACGGGGGGAAGGGGGTTATTAAAAGTTTAGATAATGTGCGTTTTTAATATATACAACGACTATTTTTTCGCATTTCAGCCGCGTTAGGATTTTAATTAAAAAAAACAATCAAATCACTATCTTACTACTTTATGATATCTCAGGTTTTAGGTTGTTAGGTTAGAGTAACCTAACCTAAATTGAACCCAAAAATACATCTCCTTTATGCGAGTAGGCGAGAAACTATGCAAAAGATACCACTGAATATTTTAGTTTTATATATGTTACAGTCAAAGTGTGGAACCAGCCATTTCGCGTAATGGCTGAAACTTTTAGTCATTTCGCGAAATGGCTGTTTCACTTAGTCATTTCGCGAAATTACTAAAATCTTCAGCCATTACGCGAAATGGCTGAAATTCCACCTTCGTCACTTCGTACAAGATCATTTACCCGGTTAGGTCAACTGTATGCCCTTCACAATTGGTTAGGTTAGGTTGTGTTGTGTTGTGTTGTGTTATTTTCGTTAGTTTTAACTAAAATAACACGACTTAACCTAACCAATTGTCAAGGGCATACAGTTGACCTAACCGGGCCTTCAATGGCGGACATCGGAATAACATTGAAGGCCCGGTTAGTATTTGAAAACCTCTATACTGAAAATTCAAATCAAATATGTTCAAATGTGTTCAAATGTCTATTTGAAGTGTGTTTCTCACTTATCTGAACAGACCTGTGGATGTATGTATGTTTTAGCAGATTTAGTTAGTTAAATAAAGGTTTCCAATTTTATTGTGATGTTTGTTATTTCTATGAATTCATGACTAAAAGTCATTTTAGCCATTTCACGAAATGACCAAGGTGGAATTTTAGCCATTTCGCGTAATGGCTGAAGATTTTAGTCATTTCGCGAAATGAGTCTCTGTAGGGTAGCAATATATACATCTGAGTTGATTGTTTGTCCTTTCTTCATAATGTCCACCAGAATCACCCCTTTCATGTCCCAGAAGATGGTGGACATAACCTTTCCTGCAGCGGGAGCCATTTTGAACTTTTTCTCGTGTGGGGAGTCTGCGTGATGCCACTCCATGGATTGGCGTTTTGTTTCAGGTTCAATGTGGTGGACCCAAGTCTCATCTCTAGTCACAATTCGTGAAAGGAAGTCATCCCCTTCTGTCTCGTCTCGAACCAACGACTCAGAAGCAATTTCTTTTCTTTGGGCTTTGTGATCTTCAGTCAGTTGGCGAGGAACAAACCCTGAACACACTTTTGAGTATCCCAGTTGCTGAATTATCCTATTCACACTTACTTTACTAATTCCTAGCTCCAGTGATAGCTCCTTGTATGTGACGCGCCGATTTGATCGAATGATGCTGTTAGCAAGTTGCACAGTGTGAGATGTCAGCCGATGCCGGGCGACCTCTGCGTCACTCATCATTGAGGCTGGTTCTCCCTCTCTCCGATGATCTCACACGTTTAGACCAGCGTCCAACTGTGCTTCGATCAACAACTGCATCTCCGTAAACGTTTTGTAGGCGTTTATGAATATTTCCAACTGTTTCCTTCTCTGCGGTTAAGAACTCGATAACAGCTCTCTGTTTACAACGCACATCACTGTCAGATGCCATTTTCGAAACTGCGTTAACCATCGGTTTTATATAAAGGCGTTTAAAAGCGGTTTTATACAAGGAGGGGAGGTTCAAACTGGAAAAATCCGGTTATGTGAAATGCAGAAAGTTCAAACTTACGACGCAAAATTATTTAGCTAAGAAAAAAGGGTGGGGCAAAATATATTGAGTACCCCTGTGTGTGTGTTTGTGTGTGTGTTTGTTGTGTTTGTGTGTGTGTGTGTGTGTACACCAACTTTGCTTTGTCCAGAGCTATGGGCCGCGTCCGTCTCTGGCTAATGTGGGAATGAATCTTCCTCTGATGTAAGGGCTCTCTCTGCTTTGTGGACCAATGGACCCGTCTGGGGACCCGGCAGATCTCCTGCTTATATTTTTCTTTCTTTCTTTCTCCTTCTCTTCTCCCCTACTTCTGCCTTTTTTTTTTTGTTTTTGTATTTGGCTTTGTTTTGGACCTTGATTTGACCCTTTCCTTGGACCTTGGGTGAGGGAGGTGGTTGTCCTTCACCCTTGTCGCCCTTAAACCAAACCCAAGCAATGATCCTGCAACTCTCACCGCGTGTTGGATGAGAGTGGCCACCTTTTAGGCATGGGGAATGGATGTAGTTGTTTCTCCCCTGTGTGACATCTATTGGCGGTGGGACTGTGTGTGCCCACGATTCGCCTTTCCCTTGTTGGAGTCGGTGGTGGCTTGATGCTCGCGGGGGATGAAGTTTCCTTTTTTTTGGCGATGGTTTTTTTCTTCTCGGCTTACGACCCCTGCTTCTAATCCTCGGATAACTGTTTTGGATACTCCTATCTCCTCTCTAGCCCCTACTGTTTCTTTCGGGGATGGTCCTGTCCAGACTACTTACCCCTCGATCTCTTTGTCCTTATCTTCCACCAAGATGGTCGATGGTCGATTCTTGCCATCGTATGTCTTCCATTGCTACTTTGGAACCTTATGCTCCTCAGGGGTTCCCTCGGGGTTCTTCCCCGCGGAGTATCCTTTCTTCTCCCCATGAACACCGACGAACCCGTCGGTCTTGGAAGCCCGTTTCCGTGGCGTCAACATTCCCGTCCCCTTCGACTTCCGCTAGCACCTTTTTTATTAAACCGACAACCTCTCGTTCTTTGCTTACGCACCGTGTTGCGATCTTTCGCAGTCTTGCGGATTCTGCCCAGGTCTCTCGGGAGGATATTTCAGAGCTCCGTGATAGGGCCTTACTCATCAAATCTCGATCTCCGGAACAGAGTGGTGCCCTGGCTGCGATATCAACCTTGGGCGATTGCCCGGTGTCTTGCGCCCTCGACTCGAGGATGAACTCTATGCCCCTCAACTCTTAGACGTCTCGGAGGAGGACCTCCGCTCATGTTTGGCAGAGTGGAAGGTGTCTTCTGTACATCGATTTACGAAGCAAGTTAATGGCTGTCTTCAGCACACTCCGCGCCTATGCTTCACTTTTGACCAGCTGTTGCCTCCAGCGCATGTCTGGTATGCTTGGCTTCGTTTTGATGTACGGCCTTTCGTAAAAGAGAAAAACGTATGTATGCCCGAATGTCTGACAATTAAAACAATGGATAGGTACCCGTTGTTTTAATTGCCAGACATTCGGGCATACTGGTTCCCGTTGTCGCCAGTCTACTCGTGTCTGCGTCCATTGCGGCCAGGATTTTCATGGTGTGCCATGTTCTAACTCCCCTTCTTGTATTAAGTGTGGTGGTAACCATCCTGCTTCCTCAGCCTCGTGTATAATTTATAAGTTCGAATTTGAAGTTGTTACTCTCAAGACGAAGGAGCGCACGACTTTCCCTGAGGCTCGAGCTCAGGTTCGCGCTCGTTTTGTGCGAGAACATATCACATTCGCTGACATTCTTCGTTTCTCGTTCGCAACCTGACCGTTTACGAAAACCGCTTCTGCCTTGTCTCTTCCCTCAGTTCCTTCTTCGCTTACTTCGGCCCGGTTCTGCTCTCCACAGCGTCGGTCTCAGCAGTCGCCATGTGATTTTCCTCGACCTTCCTTGGACCAAACGCCTCCGCGCCGCATTCTTCCTCTTTCGAGGGCGTCTGTAGGGCTGCCTCCTTGTAGAGACCCTCCTGCTGGTCGGGGGGTTGTTAAGCGTGGAGCCGAGGAGACCTCCCCTGGTTCTCCAGTTTCTCACCGCCGCCAACGTCGCTCGGATCTAGTTCTCTCTCCGCTCTCTTCCCCTGCCACTATGAGTGGTACCCTTACAGACCCTGCCCGAGGTTCTACTTCATCCCTCTGTCCCAGGTCGGTGACTCCTCCTCCAAGCCAGAACCCTGTATGTACTATGGGTCCTGGTGGTTCGATTCCCTCTTCACAGGTGGGCGTCGTCAGTCTCTCACCAAATTCGTCTGTACCTGTTTCTCACTCTTCGAACTTCCGCCAGTTGGAGAGCCAACTTGCGGTGTTCGACTCCCTCCTGTCAGCCTTAACCGCCCGTTCTCACTCCTTGTTGAATCTCCCTATGCCCCCAACATATTTTTGCTCTCCGCCAACAGTTCCCTCTGGCTCCGCCTCTCTTAGTTCCGACAATGCCTCTGTCCCTGCTCCTTTAGGAGTACGCCGCGGTCGCTTTAGGAAGTCCTGCATTCCAGTTCCTGTTTCCTTCTCTCTCCCTGCTCGCCCGGCTGATCCCCGTCTGCGGACTCAGCCTGAACAGGTCGGGTCAGACCAGAACTTGCTGGAGAACCGCTGTATCTGCTGCATTGTTTCTGGTCGGTAGTTATTTCCCTTTTACCTTTTATATTTTACTTTTACCCTTTCATATTTAAAGTTTACTTCTTCGAGGCTAACTTTTACTTTTACCTCTTCGTATTCAACCCTTATCTTTTACACTTTTAACTTTTATACTTTTAACTTTTAACCTTTTACACTTCTACACTTTCTCCTTTTATATCTCCATTATAATGACTTAATTCTATCCTTCATTGGACTGTCGCGGCATTTTTGCCAACTATGAAGGTCTTTCCCTCCTTTTACAAACGTGCTTGTGTTTGTCTCCAAGACACAATTTTGGGTTCTCGATTTATGCCTTCTCCTACTGGCTACATCTCCTTTACAAACCCCCTTGCCCACTCACGGTCCTCGAGGTGGTTTAGCCATCCTCGTACATAGATCAGTCCCTTGTCGCCCACTCACACTTCGATCTACATTGCAGATGGTTGCTGTCCGGCTTTCTTTGTCCCGGCAGTATACCGTCTGTTCCGTTTACCTCCGTCCACACGTCTCCGTCTCCCGAGAGGAGCTAGTGGAAGTTGTTGACCAACTCCCTAGACCTTTCTTACTTTTAGGTGATTTTAATAGTCGCAGCCCAGTGTGGGGTGATGTCCGGGACACTTTCATGACTGGTTCCTTGATCTTCCTGATGTCATCCCACTCCCTCCATTGTCTCAACTCAGGTGCATCTACTTATTATCACGTTCAAACTGATACTTTCTCCTGCATTGATCTCTCCTTTTGTTCCACCGATGTTCTTCTAGACTTTTCCCGGGAAGTCCTGGGGGATGACTACTAGTGACCATTTTCCGGTGCGGCCCTCGTTTATTGCTCCTGGAACTAATCTGCCACCTTCCTCCCGTTGGCTTTTTTCTAGAGCCGACTGGGAGTCCTATCGTAGCCTTACTTACGTGTCCTGTGCAGCACACGATTTTTCGTTGGTGAACGGATGTTTAGATTTTCTGGGTTCGAGAATCTTGAATGCGGCTGAGAAGACAATTTCTAGCAGACAATACTACTCTCGTTTGACCCGAGTCCCTTGGTGGTCTCAGAAGTGTGTGGAGGCTGTTCAGAATAAGAAGACTGCTACTCGTCGATTTTACTGCCATAAATCTCCAGATAACCGCATCGCCACGCAAAGGGTTCGTACAGTGGCTCGTCGAGTCCTTAAACAACGTCGAGTCCTTAAACAAGCCCAGAGGGACTCCTAGCAACAATACGTCTCCGGGATTACATCCTCGACCCCGATTGCTACGGTCTGGAACCGGGTCCGTCGCATTTCCCGAAAGTTCACTCCCTCTCGTTCCTCAGTCCTCCACGTTGATGGCAGGGACATTTTTTATTCAAAAGACGTAGAGAATGCTCTGGCTATTTCGTTTGCCGCAGCTTCAAATGTCGCCGGATACTCTCCGACTTTCCAATTACGGGAAGAAGCAATGGAGAGAGAGATTCTCCATTTCGACTGCCCGAACAATGAACCCTATAACCGATTGTTGACGATGCGCGAACTTCCATCTGCCCTATCCTCCCGGAGAAACTCAGCGACTGGCCCAGATAGTATCCATTACAAAATTCTAGTCTATGCATAATTCGGCTCTATACCTTTTACTTACTGTTTTTAACCGAATTTGGATTGAGGGTGTGTTTCCCTCTCGATGGCAGGAGGCCATAGTTATTCCCATCCCGAAGCCTGATAAGGACGCCTCCCTCCCTCAAAACTTTCGCCCAATAGCATTGACCAGCTGTATCTGTAAGTTAATGGAGAAGATTGTCGCTTCCCGACTGTCCTTTATCCTAGAGTGGCAAGGACTCCTTCCCCCATCTCAGTCTGGTTTCTGTCAATTCCGCAGCACTCTAGACCCTCTACTTCTCCTCAGTCACGATCTCCAAGCCGCGTTTTCTCGTAAAAAGATCACTGTGGCGGTCTTTTTCGACATCAACAAAGCCTACGACACGACGTGGAGGTGTTGTCCTCCGACGTCTCCATTCTATGGATTTTATGGGCTTTCTCGCTCTTTTTATTTCTAATTTTTTAAGAAACCGAACTTTTCAAGTTAGAGTTGGTAACACTCTCTCCGATTTAACCACACAAGAGGAAGGAGTTCCGCAGGGATCTGTCCTCGGTGTTCTTTGTTTCTCTCTGATTATGAACTCGGTTGTCCATTTTCTACCAACTTCTATAAAGTGTTCTCTCTACGCAGATGATCTTGCCATTTACAGTGCAGGCAGTTCTCTACCAGTGGCCGCAAGGCAGGTGCATCTTGCAGTTAATGCCGTTGAAAGATGGGCAGCGTCTGTGGGTTTCCGTCTTTCCCCAACCAAGACTGTTTCATAGACGTAGGACTACTACTGTTCCCCCCCTCTCGCTGTTTTTAGCCGGTAATCCCATTCGGTAAGGGACTTTTAAATTTTTAGGCCTCACTTTCGACTCCCGTCTTACTTGGGTTCCTCATTTGAGGAATTTGAGACTCTCCACCCGGCGTACCCTCACACTTTTAGACCATCTCTCCCATATGTCTTGGGGCGCTGATAGGCGTACACTTTTCTGCCGGCTCTGTTTCTGCCACTCGATTGAGAATCTTGGAGCCTCTTCATAATTGGGGCCTCCGCCTGGCTACCGGATCCTTTCGCTCTTCACCGGTGGCTAGTCTCCAGGCGGAGTGTGACTCCCCTCCCCTTCGGTACCGTTGTGCATACCTTCAAATAAAAAGTTATTACCATGCTCATGGGATTCTTTCCTCCCATCTCTGTACTACCCTTGAAACAACTCTTCCTCTAGATGATTCTTACCACCTCACTTCAACTGTCCATGCCTTCCTTTCCCATCATGCTCTTCCTCCGCCTCAGATGCTCCCAGTCTCGTTTCAGGTCCTCCCTCCGTGGATCATACATCCGATCTCCTACTGCGAAGATTTGTGTCCCTTTGATAAAAAGTCGACCCCCTAGTGCTGTCCCGTTGTCCTTGTCCCGTGAACACCTCACTTGTCATTTTTCCTCCATTCATATCTATACAGATGGCTCCCTTTCTCCGTTAGGCGTAGCCTCTTCAGCGGTTTTCTCTCTCCCTTGTAAGACTGTTCGGAGTATTAATCTCCCCCCATGACACTTCCAATCTTTCATTTACTCAGAGCAGCTCTTTTTTATTTTAATTTGGAAGCTCTAACACAAATTGGTGCTCTTCCTCAGAGTTCGTTTGTAATTTTTTCGGATTCCCACAGTGCTCTGATGTCCTTAGAATCTTATGACCCTAAACACCCTTTGGTCCAAAGGATACAACAATTAGTCCATTTTCTTACTACTTATTCCGCGCGGCTTATCTCTTTCTGTTGGATCCCGTGTCATGTGGGTATTGCCGGTAACGAGGAGGTGGACCTTTTGGCCAGGCGAGCTTGCTCTCTTCCTATTACCCCTGAATCTTTGCCCTTCTCAGATTTCATTCCTTCCCTCCGGCGCCATTTCAAGTCGCTGAGGCGGCGCGACTGGAATGGCGTCGGCGTAAACAAACTCCACCGTCTCAAACCTGTTCTTCGTCTTTGGTTTTCTTCATATCATAAATCCCGGTATAAGGAAGCTTTGTTGGCTCGTCTGGTCACACCCGTTTGACCCATGGCCACCTTATGTCTAGAAATCCCCTGAGTCTTGCCCGCAGTGTCATGTTCCTCTCACTGTTGAGCATGTGTTTCTTTTTTGCCCTCTTTATTTAACCTTGCGTTTGCAGTGCTTCCAGGAGTTATATTCCCATCCGGCCTCAACGCGTCTTCGGTCCATTCTTGCAGAGCGTGCCTCTTTCTCTGTCGGTCCCATATTCGATTTCCTTCGACTGTCACGGCTCCTGCCCCGCCTCTAACTTAGTCTCGCTGTGATAGGAACCTGTTTAGGTTCGGAACGGCGGTCAATTCCACAGGAAAAAAAAATATATATATATATATATAATTTTTTTTTCCCCTTTGGGATTGACCGCCATTTTAAACATAGACAGGTTCATATCACGGTAAGACCAAGTTAGAGGCGAGACAGGAGCCACGACAGTCGGAAGAAATCAAATATAGGGTCAACAAAGAAAGAAGCACCCTCTGCAAGAATGGACCGGAGACACATCGAGGCCGGATGGGAATATAACTCTGGGAAGCATCGCAAACGGAAAGTTGAATAAAGAGGGCAAAAAATGAACGCGTGCTCAACAGTAAGAGTAACATGACAATGCGGGAAAGGCTCAGGGGGATTTCTAGACATAAGTTGGCCATCAGTCAAACGGGTGTGACCAATTCTCAGACGAGCCAATAGAATTTCCTTATGCCGGGATTTATGATACGAGGAAGACCAATGACGAAGAACAGGCTTGAGACGGTGGAGTTTGTTTACGCCGACGCCATTCCAATCGCGCTGCCACAGCAACCCGAAATGGCGGCAGAAGGAAGAAATGAAATCTGAGAAGGGCAAAGATTTGGGGGTAACAGGAGGAGCAAGCACGTCTGGCCAAAAGGTCCACCTCCTCATTACCGGCAATAACCACATGAGAGGGGACCCAACAGAAAGAAATACACCGCGCGGAATAAGCAGTGAGAAAGTGGACTAATTGCTGCATCCTTCGGACCAGAGGGTGTTTCGTGTCATAAGATTCTAAGGACATCAGAGCACCACGGGAATCCGAAAAAATAAACGAACTCGGGGCAAGAGCACCAATATGGGTTAGAGCTTCCAAAATAGGCAAAGAGCACCGCTGAGTAAATGGAAGTGTCGTGAGGGAGAAGAATACTCCGAACAGTCTTACAAGGGAGATGGAAAACCGCCGAAGTGGCTACGCCTAACGGAGAATGGGAGCCATCTGTGTAGATATGAATGGAAGAAGAGTGACAAACAAGGTGTTCACGGAACAACGACAAGACGGTACTAGGGGTGGACTTCTTATCAAAGGGACACAAATCTTTGCAATACGAAATCGGATGTACAATCCACGGAGGAAGGACCTGAAACGAGACTGGGAGGATCTGAGGTGGAAGAAGAGCATGATGAGAGAGGAAGGCATGGACAGTTGAAGTGAGGTGCCAAGAATCGTCTGGAGGAAGAGTTGTATCAAGGGTAGTACAGAGAAGGGAGGGAGGAATCCTATGAGCACGGTAATAGCTTTCTTGTTTGAAAGTATGCATGACGGTACCGAAGGGGAGGGGAGTCACACTCCACCTGAAGACTAGCCACTGGTGAAGAGCGAAAAGATCCGGTAGCCAGGCGGAGACCCCAATTATGAAGAGGATCCAGGATTTGTAGTTGAGAGAGAGAAGCAGAGCCGTAGACCTCACAGCCAGTGATGTAGGTCTCGAGATCGGTCTCGGTCTCGAGACCGATCTCGAGACCAAATTTGCAGATCTCGGTCTCGATCTCGATCGACGCGGTCTCGGTTTTTCTCCCCGAGACCTTTCGAGACCGTAATGAAAAATACATGTTATTGGCATACTCATGATGGTGGCTTGGTTGAACAGACACAATTCAGAATGTTTATGAAAGTTTGTAAAAGTAAGGGACTCTAGGTATTCACTAATCAGTCACCCTGTTTTGAGTTGCCACGTTTGTCTTGCGGGGGGGGTGTGGGTCTGGATTTTTTTAGGTTAGCGCTACAAAAAAATTTGCCCCCGCCCCCGTCATATTAATTTTATTGAAAATGGAAACACTAAATTGAGAATTATTTATATATTATTTATTTATTTATTATTTATATTTATTCACTATACCGGTATATTTTTTATCATTAAAATTCATTATAGATCTCTTTGGGCGGAGTGGATGTTGAATTAATGTTTTATATATATATATATATATATATATATATATATATATATATATATATTAGTGATGTAGGTCACATCCGCACATTTTCTCGCATCCGCACTTTCGACTGCGGATGTGGACCGTTGAGATAAAATGTAATTAATAAGCGGAAATTATCAAATTCTACTATATTAATAGAACTAGTTCATTGTGCGCAAAAGTGATGCAAGCGACAAGACGAGAGGCTGTTCTTGTATGAAGTTACTCTCTTGCAACCTACTTAGATCCACGTTACAAAGCTAAGTTATTTTCACCTAGTACATTAGAACGAGTTAAATCATCACTTGGCAAAGCAGTTGAAGAGCTTCAATCTCTTGAATCTGTCGCTTCGCCACCCACCAAAAGAATAAAAGTGTCAGTGACAGAACCAACACCTTCAACAAGCAAATCTATCACAGAATCTGTCTCTCAGTTTCTTGAGTCAAGCAGCAATGACGAGACCTACGCGATGTCAAAAGATGTAGTAAAAATGATCGAGAGCTATCACCAAGAAAAACGCCTGGCTGCATGTGACAATCCTATTAGTTGGTGGAAAAATACGCAGAATATCTATCCATACTTGAGTAAACTTTCAAGGAAACATTTAGCCTGTCCTCCAACAAACGTACCAAGCGAGAGATTATTTAGCAGTGCTGGATTAATATATGATGAAAAGAGAAACAGACTGGCAGCAGAAAAGGCAGAAAAATTAATGTTCCTTAAGCATAACCTTCCTATAATTAAGTTTGAACATTAAACGATGAACATCTTAGTTTACTTTATTTTAATTACTCATTTATAAATATGCCTAATAAAACTTTAAACTTAATATAAATAGTTATCAAGCTAATTAAAGATATCTTTCTATAAGGGTGGAGGTTGGGGAAAGAGGTCGGTGGGGTGCATTTGAGTTGGGTTCACGTCCCGCATCCTGGTAACACAATTATGCTTTCTAATTGTGGCTGAAACTCAACAAAATAAAACGAATTTATTTGCAGACGAATTCACTAATTGATTTCTACATTAGTTAGATGCTTGATATTATTTTATATGTTCAGAGAAAAGTACAGCAATTATTGTACAATTAATCAATTATACTACATTATAGCTACAGCTCTCTCTATATAATAACTTATTATATACGTTAAACACAACAAATCTCGAATATATCCTAAAAAATAACGAAAATGTAGACATCCGCATCCGCGGATGTTGAAATCAAACATCCGCATCCGCGGATGTTGAAATCAAACATCCGCATCCGCGGATGTGAAAAAAATGACATCCGCTACATCACTAATATATATATATATATATATACAGGGTTATTCAAAATGATTCACCTGATTTCAAATGAGAATATTTTTTAATGTTACAAATACAGAGTGATTTGTGATACATCAACCAAAAGAAAAACTGTCCAAATTTTGTCTCTCACCTCATAAATGCTCTATGTGACTTCCCCTAGTTACACGAGCAACGTCGACACGATAGTCGAATTCCTCCCATACTCGCTCCAGCATGTCCGTTGTCACTGACTCTACGGCAGTAACAATGCGAGTTCGGAGCTCATCCAAAGATGTGGGCAACGGTGACACGTACACAGTATCCTTAACGTACCCCAAAAGGAAAAAGTAACGTCGACGAAACTCACGCTGCAGTGTGACTACCGATTTACAGCTCGAAAACTGCAACACACAAAACGCCTTCTGCTGTGCGGATGCCATTTTCACCCTGACTGTTTGTTGCTAGGCTAGGCCACGGCGTGACTTTGGATCCCTCTCGCGGTGATTTTGTAAAACTCGGAGATTTCCTCTTTCATGTGGTGTATGCCCAGTTGATGCACGGTTGATAGGTACGGAAGTATTCTCAGTTGAAATCGGATGAATCATTTTGAATAGCCCTGTATTATTTAGACCTTATGCTAATTGCCATGCCTCTGTTTATAGTACCGATATGTCAATTTATTTTTCATAGAAATGGTGTTCGAAAAATGTTATACAGGAAACTCAAGCACGGAGAATGAGCAGATACAGAGAGACATCGCTTATTCTCACAGCAGCGATGACGAAATAAAACAGTCAAACCAAAGGTCCGAGACTAATGACAAAATATCAAAGCTATCGGTCCAAGCAGAAGAACGTTGAAACTGGGAAGATTTTGAACCGCAGGGAACAGTTGCGGTGGTACCTCTTAGAGATCGATGAATCTCATATTTTAGACAACTGCTCTCCAATAAAGTTCTAGCGCCAGAAAAGGGATAAATTCCCATCACTGGCCAATATTGCCATGACTGTTTTAACAGTGCCTGCCTCTAGTGCTCCAATTGAGCGTGTATTTAGCCATGGAGGCATAATAATGAGGCCCCACAGAAGTCGAACTTCAGCAGATCTTCTGAGCATGCTGATGTTCCTTAAGTGTAATGGGCACCTATCAATCCTATCATGCTTTAAATAAATGCACAAGTCAAACTGGGTAGTGGGTACGTTCATTAAACCTTCTGTAACAGATATAAAAGAAGTAAATAAATAAAAAGTATGTGTATATATATACACACATTTGTTAATTTATAGGCTACACTTTTTGCGTTCAACACACTACATCTGAGAAAGTAGTTATTAGTTTATTAATATACTTAACAGTCTAATTTCCATAGTAGTGTAAAACAAATTGAAAGGGCATGAGCTTGGTCTCGATCTCGGTCTCGAATTTTAAGGGTCTCGATCTCGGAAGGTAGATCTCGATCTCGAACCTTTGATCTCAGTCTCGATCTTGGTCTCACAGGATCAGGTCTCGGGCTTGGTGGTCTCGACTACATCACTGCTCACAGCCATAGTCAATTCTCGATTGAACTAGAGAGGTGTACAGGCAAGAGAGTGTACGTCAAGCACCCCAAGACATGTGGGAGAGATAATCTGAAAGTGTAAGGGTACGCCGAGTGTAAAGTCTCAAATTCCTCAAATGAGGTACCCAAGTAAGACGGGAGTCGAGGGTGATGCGTAAAAATTTAAATGTCTCCCTTACCGGAATGGAATTACAGGCTAAAAATAGCGAGAGGTGGGACAGTAGTAGTCCTACGTCTATAAAAAGACATACACAGTAGGGTGGATCGATTTTACATTTTTTTCGATTTCCATATTCTAATAGACAAAAACTTGCGCATGCATTAGAAAATAGCCTCTGCAAAATCTTAGCTTAATAGGTAATCATCATCTGCCCCCGGCAGAGCGATGAAAATCATATTTTAGTAGTCAAAAACGTATTTTTAAACCCTAGCCTAGAGTCATAAAATTTTGCGTGTGTGTTATTTCATGCCTAAGCAACGATATAAATGCTATTGGAAATATATAAATGCATTATTTAAGACAAAGAGCCGATCTGAAAATATGTATAATATACATATTTTCAGATCGGCTCTTTGTCTTAAATAATGCATTTATATATTTCCCATAGCATTTATATCGTTGCTTAGGCATGAAATAAAACACGCAAAATTTTATGACTCTAGGCTAGGGTTTAAAAATACGTTTTTGACTACTACAATATGATTTTCATCGCTCTGCCGGGGGCAGATGATGATTACCTATTAAGCTAAGATTTTGCAGAGGCTATTTTCTCATGCATGCGCAAGTTTTTGTCTCTATTAGAATATGGAAATCGAAAAAAATGTAAAATCGATCCACCCTATTGTCCAGCCTAATGTATCAGTTGAAATTGGAGAAAATGGTTGAAGGATATAAACCCCCAGACACGTGCTATATTTACAGCAATATAGTGGAGCACCAGTTTGTTGGGGATACCCAGGCACGACTGCTGCGCATTGCTCACATTCCCAACGATGGAGGAAGGAGTTTGAGTATTACATATGACAGACCCCATTATGTGAACGTCGCAACTAATCTAATAACCAATATCTCAATATATATAAGAACGATTGAGGGTAAAAATTTCCCATTCAGTAACGGGAGCTTAACAGTGAAGCTGCACTTTCGCGCACTGAGTTATAATGGATAGAGCCTTTCACCGTCTATCGAGGGGTGAGATACCAGCGTGGTAGTGGACTTGGGTCCATTTTTTCATCCATACTACGTACGGCTGTTCCTTTGCTGAAGAGGGGTGCCAGATACCTCGGAAGGAAAGCGCTACAATCAGATCTTAACACTGCAGAAAACATATTGGCAGGGGTTAAACCTAAAGCTCTAAAAAAAAGTTAACGTACACGGGACAAAATCGTCAAAGATGCAGAGCAAATGCGTGGTGGTGGGAAAAAGAGGACGCCGGAAGGGATTACCAATACGTGGCATTAAACGTAAAAGGATATAAAAAAAGAAGTGTTCTAAGCGAATGAAGCCTATGGCCGACCATTTTTTTGACTGATATAAGCTAAGGACATTAAACTCATGAATCATAGTTTGTTTACTACTTGTCGAGAGGACGTACAATTTCTAACTCGTCATGGCACGTTTCATCCATCCGTGTAGTTCACAATGCTGTAAATCGGAGCTATCCCTCTTTGACATGCCCCCAACTCAAGTTTCTATTGAACACCAACTTTATTACAATTAACCCTTTAAACACAATTAGTTCCCCGAGTGCTCCTATAGAATTCCTGATACCCAGCTCAGCCCCTTACTTTTTTGATCCAAGCTGTGTCCACATGTACGCTAAACTACGTATAGCCCATTCTGATGGAACGGACTGCGATGACAAATATGCTGTATACCCTGAAACAAACTCTGCACACCATATTCAACCAGTGTGACGTATATTTAAATCGGGTCAACATATCGGCAGGTACGGGGTACTACACCTACGACCCTATCTGGAAAAAGTCCCCAACTTCTCCAAAGAAGCGAAGGATACCTTTTTAAGGGCCAAGGGATATTATCAACTAAACACGAAAGTAGTATAAAGGACAAATTTAAAAATTCTAAAAAGATATACGAGTGTTTTGAACGCCTGCATACAGATTTCACATTCCAAGAGAAGTTGCTTGTGAATGGGGTGGATATGAAAATAAAACTCAAGCACGAATCCTGAGATGCTTAAATCTGGATGCTGATCAAGGAGCAAAACCCGTTGTGGTTCACATTATGGAGACATACCTCCGCGTACGGCGAGTGAAATTAAGTTCACCAAAACAACTAGAAATTGAGAAATATTTACTAACCACAATAAAATACCCTATTAACAGCGTACAAATCAAACTATACACGGTGCCAGCAGGGTTGGCATCGAAACAGATAGAAAACATCGCCCTGGGAAATCTTCCTAAAAGGATATTAATTGGAATGCAGAACCATGCTTCGGTGAATGGAAAATATAGAGAGTGCCTTTAAATTCGAGAATTTCGGCCTTAAAAATATAACTCCATACGTTATTGGCATTGCGTTGGGAGGAACATTGAATACGGACTATTCATCAGATACTGTTACCGCTTTGCGCGAGAGCATATAGTAATCTGGCCCATATTGCGGGTGATTGTGACGAGCTCGGGAATGGGGTAACGCAGAAAGAATTCATTGATCAATTTAACCTTTATCCATTTGACATCACACCTGACTTATCTGCTAGCGTAAATACACATTTAAGTCCACAACAGAGTGGAAACATGTCAGGTTGGAATTCACCAAGCCTATCGACGCACCTATTAGTGTACTAGTATATCTCGAGTCACAAGCCCTAATAGAAGTAGACAGATTTAGGGGCGTTATCACTGACCTTTAAAATGGATGCGAATACACTTCAGAGAACAATGAATAGTGAACGAATCACACGTTCCAAATTTATCGGTGTGTTTGCGAAGAATGAAACATTGATTTTGCCAACTACGCGAGATTGCGGTAGTCTTATTGTGAACACAGATGTCGTTGGTAATGAAGGAATTCATTGGTTTGCAATCTATTTTAAAAACAGGGACCGCCTGTACTATTTTCACTCACTCGGGACTCAGTCCTGGAGTGACCCTGTTATTGTAAAATTTCTCGGCCAGTTTCATATCCCCGAAGTTGTATGGAACCCATTCCGGTTCCAAAGATATTTTAGTAATACCTGTGGAATGTACTGCCTTTCATTTCTCATGCATACGTCACGCGGTAAAGACTATAAATTTTTTAAAATTATTCGACCCGTGTCACATTCAACGAAACGACGAAATGGTATGCAGACAGATAAAAAGCCGCTTTCCAATTGTACGTACTCGTTGTATAGTATGATGTTTTGTTCGTATGTATATATGTATATATATATTTTTTGTTTTGTTTCAAAGTATGACCGCTCATGGCCACCAAAAGAAAGGTGGATAGCAGAGCGAACACAGGACGAAGACTATGGAACAGCTAACGGAAATGAACAATAGACGGGGAGGAGGGAAAAAATAAAAAAAAAACATATATATATATATATGAACAGGACCAACACAACGGCAAACATTTTCATTTATTTTTTGTACTTCAGACGTACCAACCGTCCCCTCAGTAGCCCTCCACAATCCGCAATTAGAAACCATAGTAATGAAAACAACCATCCCCTTCACAAAACTCAGTTTGAAATTTTAACTAGATCCAATAACCTCTCAGAACTCCGAATTTTAGAATCTTTGTACATCTATAGAAACAAACCCTCCATTAACAATAACAGTTCATCCTACAAATTACAGCTCTTTTAACTAACCAACCGATTCTCATAGACATATACTTTCTAATCCTCTGACCATCCAGTTTTCTCTTAGGCTTTGCCAAGTATGGAGGTCGATGTAAATATTATGTATTTACCTATTGAGGTAATTTAATTTAATTTTAATTTTTGTAGTGATGAAATTTTAATGATTTTAATTTTGTATTGATGCAATTTTCATTTTGTTTTAAGGTTTTAATTTTAATGGTTTTAATATTGTATTGATGTAATTTTCACTTTTTACTTTTGTTTTAAGGTTTTAAGACTTAATTTACTGATGATGACAAAAGATGTCGAAACGTCTGAAGTACAAAAAATAAATGAAAATGTTTGCCGTTGTGTTGGTCCTTCTGTTCATCTGTAAGCTCCGTTTCCCTAAGGAGAAGTCAATAGCTTTGATATATATTATATATATATATATATATATATATATATATATAACCAATAATGTTAGTTTGTATATTCTGTAGTTTAAGATGGTTATTGTACTAAAAACATTTCTTTCATTTAATAAAGTGATGAAATGGTATGCACACAGATAAAAAGCCGTTTTCCGATTGTGCGTACTCGTTGTATAGTATGATGTTTTGTTCGTGTGTATATATATATTTGTAACCAATGTTAGTTTGTATATTCTGTTGTACTAAAAACACAATTTCTTTCATTTAATAAATTGATGAAAATATTGTCTTCCCCCAAAAAAGATCAAACAAAAAAAAACACTTTCGTTAATGATGTGACATTCGTTGGGCTCATTGCTCGGTAAATCTTCTACCTCCGTATCCAGGTCCATGACATAGGGTTCTTCAAAACGAAAAGATTGTATAACACGTGACAAATCCTCATCGGACTTTAAAGGAGAAAGAATAATTCATTAGTTCATACTGAATCTTTTTTAATAAAAACATACACAGAGTATGCATATAGTAAGAGTATTACAATGTGAAGATATCTTTGAACTGCTCAGAGAAGTTCCTTTAAGAGATAATTACGAATAACATTTGAATTTATATACAAAAACATGCAAAAGATTGCTATAAAAAAAATGAAATGAATCAAAACAGGTTTTTAGCATAATTGCGGTTACCTAAATGAAGTATTTTTAATGTGATGAGGTGAATTACTACAACCCTCCATATATATATGACGAAATAAGCCTCTTTCTGACAGGCACAAGTTTGTGAATAATTGACTAAAAAAAAATAAAATTATAGTCACATTTCTATGGCTGTCCCTTGCGTCAGATCGTAAGGAACGTCATTGCAAATATCATCAACGGTTTGCGTTGGAAATAATCCATTCCGGTCAGCCACGTTCAAAAGATTAATTGTAGACAATGCTACGTCACCAAACTATAGTTCTTAACTCATGGCGGAGGGAATGTTTATTCACTGAAGATAACTACTGCGACTCCCAGCTGAAAATATTTCCTTTCATACGCATAACCCCAAGCACCGCCCCAAAAAAGTAAGAGGCTGTTCGTAAATTTAATGATTGGTTGTGTGTAACTGGGCGGAGCTATAAGTTTGTGTACAAATTGTAACACTTATATTATGGGTCCATGCTTTGGACGATTAATGGTGTCTTTATATTCTCTCCGTAGATTTAATGCTCATTGTGTATTACCCCTTGCAGTCTCTACCACGGCAATATTTGCATTTGCGCCCATACTTTTCTCGGTTTTCCCCAGCCCACTCCTTTATGCAATATCCCTCGCAATATTGATTAACCATCTCTATCACAACAATATTTTATTATTTTGCAGCTATACTATTTGATCCTCAATTTTTCGGATGCATGCCTTTATAGGAATATCTTCATCAGAGTCGCTTAGCTCAGTACCGCAGGAAACAAAATTGGCGCCGCTACTCTTCATAATCCTGACGAAACATCACAGTAAAACAAAGGTCATTAGAAAATAAGAAATCTAGATCTCTACAAACAGAATGTGCATTATGTTTTGCGGCCATACTAATCTCGGCTTTCCCAAGATTCCTGACTTGAGGATTTGGTTATATATATATATAATATATGTGTGTGTGTGTGTGTGTTAATTGCATTTTACAGTCTCTGCCACGATAATTTCAAATATTTGCAAAATACACGTTTGCGGCCATACTATTCGACCCTCAACTTTGATTAATGTATTCGACTTGATTTTTTACTTCTCGCGTAGGTGTGGTTAATTTATATTTAGTTCATGAATGTCTGTTTGGTTGGTAGATAAATGGGTACCCTAGGTATCCTAGTGGATTAGACGCTGGGGTACTGGTTGAGTCCGGGCGATGATATTCTGAAAATTAATGTTATGGATATAATATTCATATACAATAAACAAAACTTTCTTTGTGTGTGTGTGTGTGTGTGTGTGTGTGTGTGTGTGTGTGTGTGTGTGTCACTTTCTGACAAAAATCTGTGTGTGTGTCATCTTCACTTTCTCTGAAAAAAATCTGTGTTGCATTGGGAATATGATGAGGAAACTTATTACTTAATCAAAGGTCTATTGGAAAACAATCACGAGTTGCTCTGTGCCTGCAAAATGGTGGAAAACACTTTCAACACATGCTGTAAATCAAAAGGTTATGTAATAAAATCACTAAATCATGGTTGAATGAAAATATTGTAGTTTTTCAATTTCCTGTGCGTTTAACATAGCACTGCGGAGACACTTTTCGAACGCACTGTAGAATAAACAAACTTTCTTTCTTACCTTCAGTAGTAATGGTAATGATGAATTTAATATTTGAAGCCAGTGGAGGAAAACTGGAGAGAAGGGATGAATTTAGGTCAAATGGAACTTTGTGGTTAGGCTTTGCGGTCGGCCTGAGGCATTTTGTACATTGTTTCTTCCAGAGACGATTTGAAAGAAAGTAAATAGACAGAATAACGTTTGAATAAATATTTCTTTTGGTGTTTGTTTATTGTTTATCATATATATATATATATATATATATATATATAATATAATTAGGGTGATTCAAAAATATCGATTGTTAGATTTTTCCGGGCCACCCACTAGTTATGTTTAATTTGGTAAAAACGTAATGTATACAAAATTTAAGGTGATTCTAATGTATTTTAGGGGTCGCTACCGTAATCTAAACTATTACTTTTCTGTTTACTTTCAGGAAATTGAGTTTTGAACTGTGACGTTTTTCTTATAATATCTGTTCCGTGTGATAATTGCGTTAATGCACATAGAGCTAACAGTGCTGAGTAAACACAACACTCTTGTAACCATTTATACTCTGTTGTGACCGAATATTGAGGGCAACCGGCACTTGTACACTGTACTGTCTGTACAGCTATAATTCAGTAGTCGTCTGACTGTCGTGAGTGTAAGAGGTTCTGCTGTCGACTCTCGTCATGGAACCCCCGCCATCTTCTAGCAGGGGTACTGCTATGCACACAAGAAAAGATGCTAATGTTTGGCTTATTGGACAACCATCAGATACACTTAAAACAACAGTTCTTCCATCAAAGCGAGAAACTATGGCTTTGTTTATGGCTTACAGAAACAAAAAACAAAATTCGAGAAGCCTGCTTGTCTACTGCAAATGATGTGTTGGCAGTATGGGGAGGAGCACGAATTCCAACTAGAAAGAAGTCGCACGTTGTTGACAAAATTGAGAAACTGTTCAAAGAATGGCAAGGATTAAAGAAAAATAAAGAGAATAAGGCGAAACAATCAAAAAGTCTATTAGATAAGCAAACCAAATGGAACCAAGAATTAGATAGCCTGTTTGATATAGCACATGCAGATGCTACGAAGCAAGTTGATATTGAAGAAGATAAGTTATTTCTAAAAATCCAGCGAGAACAGGGGCGAAAAGGAAAAATGGATGGAATTGACAGAGAGTTTGCAAAGAAAGAAAAGTATGCTAAGAAAAAGGAAGAACAATTAAACAAGAAAAGCAAGAGAAATGTCGAGATTTGAAGAAACTGTAGTTCTCAGTGACTCAACTAGCAGTTCTGGTGCTGAAAGACAAAATACATCTGATGAAGAGTTTACGGTTGATCCTAGTGAACCATCCACCTCAAAACAGACTGTACGAAAGAAACAAAAATTGCTTGATGATACATTGCTTGCAGCCCTTGATGTAACAAAAATGAGCAATAGAAGTGCATCATTAGTGATGATACCAACGATTGAAGGTCGGAAAAAATGCAGAAGAATTCAATGTCAGTTATTCATCTATAAGAAGAGCAAGAGAAAAATTTTGGAAAAAAATTTGGAGAAAATTTAAAGAAAGAGTTTAAAGCTGATGTTCCTTTAACCACTCATTGGGGCGAAAAACTAATAGAAGACATAACAGGACGAGAAGTTGTTGAACGACTCTCTATACTGATTTCAGATGGCATTGATCAACTTCTTGGTGTTCCAAAAATCACTGCAAGCACAGAAGAATTAACTGCAAATGCCGTCTACCAAGCTTGTTTGGATTGGGATATCTCAGACAAAATAAAATGCATGTGTTTTGACACCACAGCATTGAATACAGGTCGTAGAAATAGTGCCTGTGTTCTTCTAGAACAGAAAATGAACAAACGTATGCTGTGGCTGGCCTGCAGACATCACATACTAGAAACAGTGTTAGAAGCTGTTGTTTCGCATTCATTGTCTGCATCATCAGGACCTGATATTGCAATTTTCAAACGATTTAGAATGAAATGGTCAAAATTAGACAAAAAACTACAGCACAGCATTAGATGATCCAAATACCATACCCAGTATTACTGATATAAAAGCAGAAGCGATTGAGTTTGCTACCATTCAACTTGAAGAACATCAACCTCGTGACGATTACAATGAATTGCTAGAACTGACAATCATTTTCCTTGGTGGAGTACCAGAGAGAGGAGTTTCACTCAGAAGACCAGCTGGCGTTCACCGAGCAAGATGGATGGCAAAAGTAATTTATGCCATGAGAATTTGGTTGTTTAAAACACAATTTAAATTAACACCCAGAGAAGAAAAAGGCCTTGAGATATCTGCCTCTTTGCTGTACACATATCTGTTAAATCCTGGTTTACAGCGTCAGTTTCAGTTCTCGCTCCTCGTCTCGATTTAGAAATGTTGAAGAAACTGCAACTGTACAAACTAAAAGATGAACGCATTGCAACTGTTGCCCTGAAGAAAATGATGAATCATTTATGGTATCTTTCAGAGGAGTTAATAGCATTTGCTTTCTTTGATGATGGCGTGCTACACTAAACTAAAAACCGAATGAAGCAAGCATTGCAAAACGGCGCCGAACCAAATCCAGATAAAAAAGCGGTTATTGACCCTGAAGTTATTGAAAACAGAGAACTGGAAGACTTTGTTAGTGCAAATACAAAATAATTTTTTAATAGACTTGGTTTACCATCAACGTTTCTTAATAAGAATTCTGAAGAGTGGAATGAAGATGACTGCTACAACAACGTAAAACAAGTCATAAGAAAAATTCAAGTTGTTAATGACAATGCAGAAAGAGTTAGATTAGTCGATGAATACAACAAACTAATCACAAATGATGAAGAACAGAAACAGTATCTCCTCCAAGTGGTAAAGAAATATAGAGCTGCTCTTCCAAATAAAAACAAGACAATATCATCATCATTAAGAAATTAACAGTGAAATATAATGAACAAATGTTGTTGTTATTACGGAAGTCCTATTATTACAGAACTGTCAATTTGAAAATATAGAGTGGTTATGATAGGCCTACCGGGGAACTTCCACTTAAAAAAAAGGTAACGCGCCGTATGCTTTTTCTCAAGGGTGGTGTGGAAACCATATATTTCTTATTTTGTGTCTGATTCCAAAAAAAATTTTTAGGTCAATTTTTCAATCACCCTAATATATATATATATATATATATATATATGTATATATATATATATAGATATATGTATATGTATATATATATATATATAAAAGGTGTGTAATGTTATTTTTTCTGATGCAAATTGTTTTTTCATTCACAAGAAAAGATTGTCAAAAGTAAATAGAACGATGTTTAAATAATTAATTCTTTTAGTTTATTGTTTATCATATATATATATATATATATACATAAGGTAAGGAAAGTCGGTCAAATACAATTTTGTGTGTGTGTGTGTGTGTGTGTGTGTGTATTTCGCCTGAACTATTTTGGCGATTATACGTTTCGTATTATATTATTTTTTATTTTGTGCAGAAGATAAAGTGTATGTATTTATTTTCAATATATTTAATTATTTAATATAATTGTGTGTGTGTGTGTGTGTGTGTGTGTATATATATATATATATATATTTCTCCTGTACTGCTACAGTGATGGTTATATTTTCTGATCATATATATTCCTCGTTCATATTTCTTATACTATTATTATTTTTATTTTATTTTTTGATCATTCCAGCGTATATTTATTTCCTATATATTTCCAATATTTTGTCTAAATAAACAGAATGATGTAATGATGTTTTATTTATTTCAGTTTAAATGTATTTCTTTTATTAATATTGGGTTTCGTTTAAATAATTAATTCTCTTTCTGAATAACTTTAACCCTTTAAGCCCTGAATTTTTTGTAGGGTTGTTATTAATGCTTGTATTTGAAACGTTAGCAATTTGTACCTTCAGTCCTTAAAGGGTTAAGAAGAAAGTTGCACATGCTTTTAATAAATAAAAACATTATTTGGCAACTCATGTGAATTAAAATAAATGGCGGTATCTAGCAACTCACCCTAATAATGTATACCTGAACAATTAAAATAAATGTTATCTGGTAACCCCCTCCATATATAGAAAGTGATATCTGGCAACTCACCATCCTCTATATAAGACCTGCTTGGGTTCGGGACGATCATAATGATGCAGACTCAGGCGGAATAAAGAACTCTCTTTCCTTCTTAGGTTAAGACAGGTTAGGTTTCTTAGTGGGGGGGGGGGGTGAGGACATCCCACCTTCTCCCCCAAAGACCTCCTCCGTCTCTGCTTTCTCTTCCTCTCTTAGGTTAAGGCTACCCCTTTGGGGGGAGGTCATCCTCCCTTCTCCCACCGAAGTTCCCTCCCCACCCCCCTTTGCAACACTGATCATTATCTCTGCAACATTCCTGCCCTCTCCCATTTTGCGCCCATCCTACTTTGCTTAATAATTCGGAACACAATATTTCACGTATTTTTCAATAAAATGAGAGAATTATTTTAATTATCAAAATATTTTATCGAAATGAATACCATCAATGCTGCTATATATAGTGATTATTTGCTACAAATTTCATTGAAATCGGGGAAAAACTTTTGAAAACATTGGAGAAAATGTAATCTGCTTAATAATTTGGAACGCAGTGTATAAGGAACTTTCGGTTCTGGACAAATAAAGCTAAAGACCTCTCTTTCGTACTTTCTGCAATAATATATACGGACAGCAACTGTGGGTGAATTATAAAAAAGGTTCTGGCAGAACTCTAAATTTGCTGTACAACAGGTCTTTTAGACTCTTACATAAATTACCCCCGAGATGCTCAGCTTTGCAAATGTTTGCCACCCGCAATGTCCCGAGCTTCCCGGAAGTAACAAGACGTGCTCAATACAGTCTAATGCAAAGAATTAAAAAATCAACCAACCCGATTATCCAAGCTATCCACGAGTCCTGCCGTTTATCCTCTAAGCTATGAACTTCTTGGTACGAAAACGTCTGTCTGTAGCTCCACTTAACTTCGACATTACTGTATTATTTCTAATGAACTGTATATAGTTTTATCCTTAGTATGTGAACTGTCATTGTATTAATAATATTTGTCATATGGACTATAGTCTACCAATAAACTTTTCACTTTCATATACCCAATCTATCAACAAATGCGTCTAATCGATTTTTAAACATGTTTATAGACGTGCTACTAATTACTTCTACCGGCAAACTATTCCAGCTATTTACTATTCTATGCGTAAAAAAGTTTTTGGCAACTGCTGTCTCGAACCTTCTACTTGTCAGCTTACACAGAGTATATATATATATATATATATTAGTGATGGGACGATGCATCGCAATCGCAATCGCGATACAATCGCACATTTTTTACAATCGCAATCGCAATTGCAATCGCATTTAATGAGTGCGATTGTTGCGATTGTGAACAAACGATTTAAATCTCTACAAAAGTTGCTATGAAAGCTGCTCTTTCATGCGTACTTAAAGGAAAGTTTAGCTAACAACAATACGGAATAATAAATAAATAATAAATAAGTCAAAAACAGAAATGAAAACGGGTTGCGAATTAGTTGAAAACAGAATAAAAAATTGGTTTAATAATAACAATAAGTACACCTCTTTATTTGCTCTATGTAAAATTGGAATGTTAAAAAATCAAGCTAACCCTATGGTAGGTAACGCGTTTAGGTATATTTAAAGCATAAATGAGCGTTATGTGAGGCTAAAGCTAAAACATCGCAATCGCAATCGCAATCGCGCGATTTTCAAATTCTGACAATCGCAATCGCAATCGCAACAGCGATTGTATGAAATATGACAATCGTCCCATCACTAATATATATATATATATATATATATATATATATATATATATATATATATATATATACAGGGTGTCCCATAAGTCCGGCATCATAGGAAAAATAATAAAAAAAGGCAAAACAAAAGCTTTTATTTACAGAACGTGCTCAATATGTCCACCATTGTTTTCAATACACAAATTCAGACGTGATACCCAGTCAGCAAGCACACGGTGAATGATGTCAGGAGTAATGGTGTTACATGCCCCAATAATGCGCTGCCGCAAATGTTCAACACTCCTCATTTTCTCTGCGTATACCAGCGCTTTCAAGTGGCCCCAGAGATAAAAATCTAGTGGCGTGAGATCCGGGCTTCTAGCTGGCCATTCCACAGGCCCTCGACGTCCTATCCAATGACCAGGGAACTGTTGGTACAGGTATTCCCTTACTTGGGTGCTGTAATATGCAGGAGCGCCGTCTTGCTGGAACCATGTTGGGAAATTTCCTTCTTCGTTCAAGACACTGGGAAATGCTTCTTATTGGGTCTTCTGTTAAAATGAGCCAGGATAGCAGTCGCTGTATCATCGTCAGTGGACCTCCTTGAAGGTCCACTGCGTGGTTTATCTTCTATGGATCCTGTTTCCTTAAACTTTGCAACAAGTCTGCTAACACAACTCTGTGTTATTGGCTCGGGGTTTGGATGCAGTCTGTTAAATTCAGCAGCGGCCTCTCTTTGACTCCGCTTTCCTATGAGTAGAATTATCTGGATTCGTTTTTCCTTGCTCACAGACATTATGGCCTGGAGAAAGAGAAAAATATGAATTATGGTTTGGAGAAATAGAAAAATATGAATGTCTCCTATGATGCCGGACTTGTGGGACACCCTGTATATATATATATATATATATATATATATATATATATATATTTTTTTTTGTATTGGGGCGTTTACCGCCACTTCCCGCTATATGGTAGCGGATATCATGGCGAGGCGGAATACGAGAAAGAGAAACGGAGACGGAGAAAAGGCACTAGAAAAGGGAGAACAGCGGACTACATCTGAGAAGTCACCTAAAGCTCAGATAGGATGCGAGATTGGGAGAGGAAGAGGAAAAGACGGTCAAGCGAGAAGAGAGGGCTCTCAGCGAGCATAAGGCGTAAACGTTCGGGGAGGGGGAAATCAGAAAGGAACGGGAAGGCGCGACGACGTACTGACGACAGGGTGGGGCATTCCACAAGGATGTGAGAGACGGTGAGGGGCGACTGGCAGGAGGCGCAACGAGGAGCCTCCTGCCGGAACATAAGATAGCCGTGCGTGAGGCGCGTATGGCCGATGCGAAGCCGCGCAAGGACGACCTCTTTGTGTCTGGAGTGGTGGAAAGAGGACACCCAATATGACAGACGGGGGCGGATGGACCAGAGTTTATTTCCGGTGGCATCGTCCCAGGACTGTTGCCACATGCGGTCGTAAAAGGAACGAAAGACCTGCACATAGTCTGAGAAGGGGAGCGGGCGGGGGAGGGGAGGCAGCGAGGCGGCGGACCGGGCTATGCGGTCCGCCGCCTCATTACCGGAAACACCAACATGGGCAGGAACCCAGCAGAAGGTGACCCGGATCCGGTGAACGGTGTGCAGGACATGGTACTCCTGTTGAATAAGGCGTACGAGGGGGTCCGGGGAATCATAGCGCTCGAGCGCCTGAAGGGCGCTCAGCGAGTCCGAAAAAATGGTACAGGAGGACCGCGAACAACCCGATACCAGACGGAGGGCTTCCAGAAGGGCAAAGAGCTCCGCGGAAAAGATGGAGGCCTGAACCGGCAGGGGGATACCCCGGGAGGTAGGTGACAATGACGGAGAGAAGACGGCGGCCGCGACACCTGCAGGGGAGCGCGAGCCGTCGGTGTAGACGGGAACGTCGTCCGAATGGACGGGAAGATGGGCCAGAAAAGAAGACCGGAGGACGGCAGGAGGAGACTCCTTACGCAGGCCACGGAGCGCCTGGCAACGGCAGATAGGGGTGGTCCGCCAGGGGGGCGACAGATCGAAGGAGAACGGCAGAATAGAGGGGGGGGGATCCCCAGGGACGAGAAAATCTCGGCCAGAGAGGCAGCGAAATGCCACGTGTCAGGCCGGGGTAGCGCCTGGGAGATCGCGGAGAAGAGTAGGGACATCGGAAGGCGGCAGATGCGAAGGTAACACTTCGCCATGACAAGGCCCCGGCGAAGGGGCAGGGGGGGATGTCCACAGTCCACCTGAAGACTAGCGACAGGGGACGAGCGGAAGGCACCCGACGCCAGGCGAAGGCCACGGTGGAGAAGAGGATCCAGCATACGGAGTGCCGGAAAGGAGGCGGAGCTGTAGACCACACAGCCGTAGTCGACACGGGATTGCACCAGGGAGGTGTACAGGCGCAGCAGAGTACGCCTGTCCGCCCCCCAGGTCGTGTGGGACAGATGACCCAAAAAGGGAGAGGGTGCGGCGAGATGTTTGCCGCAACCGCCTAAGGTGTGGAACCCAACCGAAAAATCCGTCGAGGGTCATACCCAGGAATCTAACGGATGGGACGAGGGGAAGAGGAGTGCCGGCAAGGGTAAGGGCGAAGGTATGCGACAGACGGAGGCGCCGAGGACGGAAAAGCATACTGGAAGACTTAGAGGGTGAGAAAGCATAGCCAACCGAGGACGCCCAGCGAACCACCGCGTTGATGGCTAGCTGGAGCCGACGTTCAGCCAAAGACGGGAGGCGGCCAGAGCAATAGATAGCCAGGTCATCGGCATAGAGGGAGCTACGAACGGATGTAGGCAGGACCGTAGCGACTGTGTTCATCACGAGTGAGAAACACAAGACGCTAAGGACACTACCCTGAGGGACACCCTCCTCCAACGGAAAGCGGTCAGAGAGGGTAGAACCGATGCGGACGCGGAAAGAACGGGCGGACAAGAAGTTATAAATAAAGGAAGGGAGAAAGCCTACGAAACCCAGGGAGCGTAAGCAGTCGAAGACCGCGCTCCGCCGGGTAGTATCGTAGGCCTTCTGGAGGTCGAAAAAGACGGCGAGTACAAATTGACGCCGGGAGAAAGCCTCCTGCACGTCATGGCTAAGGAGAAGGAGGGAGTCGGTGGTAGACCGGAAGCGCCGGAAACCAGCCTGGGTAGCAGGGTACTGGTCACTCGCCTCCAAGGTAAAGGACAGCCGCGAGGCGACCATCGCCTCCATCACCTTGCAGGCACAGCATGTTAGGGAAATGGGGCGATAGTTCGACGGGAGTGAGGGGTCTTTATCGGGCTTCGGGATGGGGACGACGATGGACTCACGCCACCGCTCCGGAAATGAACCCTCCAACCAAATCCGGTTATAGAGGTCCAGTAGAAAGCTGAGAGCAGAGGGTGGAGGTGCCGTAACAAGTCATAGGGGATATTATCGGGGCCGGGGGCGGAGGAGCGTCGGGGCGGAGGCCTCCCGAAGCTCTGTCATGTGGAAGAGGTGATTATAGGGGTCATCCCTATGAGGTGGAAATTCCGGTGGGTCGCGGCGGGAGTGGGGGGAATCGGAACCGGAGATGGCTGCGAAGTGCGCCGCGAGTGCGTTCGCGACGGCCTCCGGATCGGACACGAACTCGTCGTCCCCGACCCGAAGCACCGGGGGTCGAAGGGGGACACGGGTCCCCTCAAAGCTACGCACCTTGCGCCAAACAGTCGAGGGGGCGGTCGAGGAGGAGATCCCGGACACGTAACTCCGCCAGGAGGTACGCCGGGCTAGTTTCAAGACCCGACGGGCCACTGCCTTCAGGCGCTGAAACGCCATCTTATGCTCCGGCTGGCGGGTCCGGTAGAAGCGACGGCCAGCACGGCGCCGCTCCTGAACGGCACGGGAGCACTCTGAGGTCCACCATGGGACGCTGCGCGGCCTGGGGGAGCCTGAGGTACGGGGGATGCAACTGGTGGCAGCCGAGAGGATCTTGCTTTCGAGAAAGGCGAGGGCCTCACTAACGGAGGGAAAGGCAGGAATGGACGGCGAGATCGCCGTGCACCTCGTGTATGAGGCCCATTTCGCTCGGGCGAACAGCCAGCGCGGGCGGACAGAGGGGGGGAAGGAGACGGGTTGGGGTAAGACACACAGGGAAATGGTCACTGCCGGAAGAATCCGGCAGGACCTCCCAGGTGAACTCCGTCACGATATCGAGGGAAACCAGGGAAAGATCAATACAGGTGAAACTGTCATGGGCCGAGTGGAGGCAGGTTGGGGAGCCATCGTTCAGAAAGGTGAACTCTAGCTCGTCCATAAGGGAGAGAAGGGTCCCGGAGAGAAAGGTGGAGCAAACGTCCCCCCAGGCCGGGTCCCGACTGTTGAAGTCCCCGAGAAGCAGGAAAGGGCGGGGAAGCTGCAGAATTAGGTCACGGAGAGAATCGGGTGGAGGGCGTACGTTAGGGGAGAGGTAAAGAGAGCAGACCGTGAGCTGACGCCACAAAGAAAGGCGCACGGCCACAGCTTGCAAGACAGTACGGAGCGGTGCACGAAGACCGCGGAGCCCCCCTACCCGCCCCATCGAGAGGCGGGGAAGGGAGCCCGCAGTAGCCGGACACTCGAGGGAGGGAACGGGAGCCCAGTATCGTCTCCTGAAGGCAGAAACACGCCGGACACCTGGAGGCCAGGAGAGAAGAGAGACTCTCGAGGCCTACCAGGAGCCCGCGGATGTTCCACTGCAGGAGCGAAGTATATGGAGGGGTAGGAAAGTCTGCGAAACGGATGGTTATGGGGTGGGTGGGCCGATCGGGCGGCCCGAGATTAACAAGGGGATTGGAAAGCCCCGGGGCCCAACGGGGGACGCCGAACGTGGGCGAAGGCGAGGGTCACCCCGACGGGGGGCGATGTGGAACCTGACGCCGGCAAATCCTCCTGAAGAGGAGTCACCCGGACGCCCGGGGGAGAGCGATGCAGAGAAGGGGACGTGAGGGGTATCCAGAAGGCCCCTCCCTTCACCGGAGGTGCAGGGAGGCTGGACTACAAGGGGGAGTGGAAAAGGATACCTCACCCGGATGCATAGGCAGGTCAAGGAGAGGTGGGGCAGGTCACGCGCGGGGGGCGTGCACATCCCACCCACGCCGACCAGGCGGGCGAGTTCCCCCTCCAGTGGGTCCATCGACCGAACCGGTGAGGGATGTATCTCCGCCCCCCACCACGAGGGTCGTCGGGGACCCCAGGGGGGAGCGTCCATAACGGTTGCGCAGCGGGGACGGTGAGGACACCGGGATGGTAGGGCGAAGGGGGCGTTTGTGTCTGGGAGAGGAAGGTGATGCGAGGCCTATGGCCTCGAACCTTTCGGGGTCACTATTGGCGCGGCGCTTGCGGCCCGTTCCCCTCCGTCGTGCGGCCCGCATGGGTGACGGCGGGTCACGGTCCGGAATGGGGGTGGCCGAAAGCGCCGGTGGAGAGGGCGTAGAAGGGGCAGGGGGGGGGTTGCCGACGAAGCATCGGCGTTCGCGGAGGGAGCACGTGGGGACGCGCTGGTAGTACAGGGAGCCGCGGCGGGAGTCCGCTGGGCGGCAGAGGATAGACAGGGAGTAGCGGACACGGTGGGTGGAGGCGCGTCGGGAACCGCCGGTGAGGACGGGGTCTGGGCCGGCGGCGGCCGGGGACGGAGAGCCTCGGCGTACGAGGTACCACGCCGGGCCTCGCGGCCACGCAACCGGTCCCGCGCCTCCCGAGCGCTGAGAAATTCTGATGAACAGAGGGCCCGAACCTCCCTCTCAAAGAGGAAGGACGGGCAAGAGCGGGATGAAGCAGGGTGCGGTCCATGACAGTTGGTGCAGGAAGGCGGAGCAGTACAGGGCAAGGGGTGGGGAGGGCCGTCGCAGCGGACACACAACGGGGCCGGCTGACGGCAGGAACTGCTCACGTGGCCAAACCTATTGCACTGAAAACAGCGCGTAGGATCTGGCACGTATGGCCGAACCGAGAATTCGCATGCTCGTCTCTCACCAAAGCCCCAGAATACCGAAACGGGGGGCACCAGTGAGTCAAAAGTAAGAAGGCGAGGAGAAGGGACGGATGGGGATCGCGATCTGTCGGGAAAACGGTATATTCTCACCACACCCTGGGAGGCGAGGTCAGTCTGGAGGTCCTCCACCGGGATGGGTAGAAGACGAGCATCGTAGATCGTGCCCTGGCACTGATTGAGGCGGGGGTGGGGAGTCACCGTGATCCCGCAGCCCAGGACATCGGGGATAGCGAGCAGAGAGGAGGTTTCGGCAGAGGAACGCGACCTTATCAAAATGGAGCCATCCCTCTGAGGCCGAAGGTCAAAACGCGCCGTCCCCGTCTTCCCATGGATCGCTCGAAAGAGGCGTTCGTGGTTAGTGGGGAGGGGCTTGGAGGAGGAGGGGCGGAGGACGAGGAACTTGTCCATCGTCCTAAGGCCGAGTGAAGCCGTCTGGCCAAACACCACCGGAACTTCGAGGGGGCGGGAAGACGAGAAAGGCGGACGGCGACGTCGGGTCCCACGTCCCCCAGGGGCCGAGGGGGCCGGGGGCGATGAGGCCCGACCGGAGTGGGAGGCGACCGGGGCCGCGGGCTTACCACCTGAGGGCGAAAAAGCAGGTGGGTCCCTATCGGGACGTGGAATATGGGGGGATCCAGGGGTCGGGGGGTCCACTGCAGGTCCATCCGCTACTGGCGGGGGTCGGGCAGCGGCGCCACGAGCCTGGGGAAGAGAGGGAGAGGAGGTGTCGGCAAGAAGAGCAGACGGGGTGGGCGAGGGTTGCCGACTGCCCTTACCAGACCCACGGTCGAAAGAGGTAGTCAGAGGGAGGTCATATGCACAAGCCGGGTCGTCAACGAGGTCCATTAGATTTGTAAATGTTTCCATACAAAAAATTTTATTGTTGTTTCGCGCCCGGGGCCGCGGGGAACCGATTACCCGGGGCCCAAGGGGACCAAGCGCACGCCGGCGGGGGGTGGGTGCCTCGTCCCATGCGGGTACCCCCGTTTCAAAAGGGGCCCTTGCAGCATCGAAAGTTCTCCCCCGCCGGCAGCAAAGACCAAGGCCCCCCAGGGTCCCAGGCCCGGGCACCCTACCAGCCAACTTAGTCCGGCCGCCCCGGCCATGGGAGCGAGACCCCCAGCGACCAGCCCCGGCAGCCCACGGGGCGCGCGAAGTGAAAAGAGAAAGCAGAAAAAAAAACAGAGGGGGCAAGGAAGAGGGGAAAGAGGGGAAGACAGGAAAGAGGGGGCTGTAGGATAGCAGGGTATGTTAAAAGTCTACTTCGCAACCGGGCGGGGGACCCGGCAGGGCCCCCAGCCGCGGCTGACCCCCCTCGCCACATGGAGGCAGGAGCCCGCGGGCGATCCACCCCAGAAAGACCGCCCGCGGGGAGGGGAGGATATATATATATATATATATATATATATATATATATATATATATATGGGAATGAACTCAGAATGGTTCCCTGAGTTTTTTATGATACACACAGACCGTGCACGGTCTGTGTGTATCATATATATATATATATATATATATATATATATATATATATATATATATATATATATATATATATACACGGTGAACCAAAAGTAGGTGGACAGTAGGTTGAATACGGTTTGTGTTATATTATATTATAACTATGGTGTTCATTATAACTATGGTGTTTGTGTTATATTATATTAAATATTATAACTAAATTTATTTAAATTTTATTTTGTATTATAGTATACAAAAAAATTAAATATGTATTCTCAAAATAAACGTTATCATTTACTGTCCACCTACATTTGGTTCACCCTATATATATATATTAGGGTGACAATAAAAATCGAAAGTTGGAGTTTTTTATTGGCCATTTGTTCAATGCTGCTACTACATGAGAAAACAATGTACTGTAAATATTAGGTCATTCAGATAATATTTAAGGGTGTCTCAAGTGAGGTAAATAATTCTCCTTATAACAAAAATTAATTATTCATTACCTAGTAAAAATAAATTAATATTTTTTTAATTAATGTAAATAAACGTTAGTTTTAGTTCATAAAGTTTAAGTGCAGGCGTACTCCAATCGTAATAAGTAAATAATATATTTACTAAATATATTCCAGGGTGTCTTTCATTCAATTGTAGACCACCCATTAATTCTTGCTTTTCCTCAAGCCATACCCCTTTTTCAATGTACCAGGCTGAGACTTCCTATGATCCTCAACAACCTGCAAGAGATGTTGGCACTGTTCTTCATTCTTCGTAATCTTTGTATTGAAGGCCTGGATCAAGGCAATTCCCCTCTCTGCCATGTCATTGACGACTTTGTCCTTCAACTATAGTCAAACCAGTCTTGAAATTTTCGTCGTCCGGCCAGGTCTCTGGTTCCTTGGACAAGAAACCATCATTAATTTTTAGAAGTTCAAAGAGAAGCTTTGATCCTTTCGAGGCAAAGTCCGAGAGCTGCTTTGTTGAAATGGAAGAAACAGCAGGTATTGGGGCTCGCTTTGGAGGATCTTCAGCAGCTTCTTTTTCGAGGATTGATCGAGCGATATTCTTTTTCGTCGTTGCATTGATACCTTTATCAAAGAGTGCGAGACCAATCAATTACTCGCTGAGGTACCATAAGTGACGACCGAGGACACTAAGGCAGGATGCTGAGATCTTTTCATCGTGGTACTTTGCTGGGTCTTAAAGAAGCTTCAAATCGTTCGTGGGAGCAGATGAAGGACTGCTGGCCATGAACCACGCGCTGACATATAACTCCAGGGCAAAAAATACAAATCGTTTTAAGCCAGACATTTCACGAGTTGTAAGTCTGAACTGATGGGAAAGCAGCAGGATTTTTAATGAATAAATTACTTTTGCCATCCAACGTGCTCGGTGAAGTGCTCCAGGTCGCCGAAACCTAAAGTTAGGTAAATTACCTCCAAGGATTGTAATCGACAACTCCAAGAATTCACGGTAATCATCCCTTGGCTGATGTTTTGTCAGATATAGATTCCAGCAAGCGATCAGTTCTTCTCGATTCTCATTCAGACTCGATGGAAGGTCTGACAGGGTCTTGTACTTATCTTGGCAAATTGTATTCCACGTCTCTTTGAAGCGGGAGAATAGGAGGATATCTGGACCAGATGATGGTCCCATGCATTCCATGTACGCCTTCTCAACGACAAGTTCTAGGATGTGATGGCGACATGCAAGGTATAAGAGTCGGCGGCCGAGTTTCTGCTCCAAAATTACGCATGCCCCAGACAAGTAACCAGTATTTGAAGCTGTAGTGTCGAAGCTCATAGCTGATACCTTTTCTGACACATTCCATTCTTTGAGCGCAGCATGTACCACCGAGGCGATGACCTCACCCGTTCCTGATGTCAGCTTAGGTACACCCAAGAGCTTCTCGGTATCAACTCCGGTTACGAAAATGGCTAGTCGGTCACACCGACCACCTTCATCGTCTGGTAGAATTTTTCCGTCCCAGTGAACAGTGAGCACTTCGTTGGGTGTGAACCTTTGTTTAATCTTTTCTTCCGTCGCCGAACGGAGCCTTTCTCGTGATTTTCTAATGGTTTCATAGTTGAGCGCGAGTTTTTGTGAGTTATGGCCGAGGCTTCTAGCCGTAGCATCGATAATCCGGTGTGCTGAACGATGACTGATTCCTGTGCGATCCAATGTACTTGCCAATTCGGGAGTGATGACTTGGATAGTGCCACGAGCATAACACTTGTGTTTTTCAGGAGAGGCGGGCGGTGAGTCTTCAGATGATGGCGCAGAACTTGGCCCCCCCTGACCCCCCCTCTCGACGGCCCTGTATATATATTTATATACTCGTATATATATTATCATAGGAAATCAAATTCAGTTCCAAATTTATATAATTTAAGCATCAAACTATGCCAACAATTAATGAAACTTTTCTAGAACAATTTCCAATAATAATATAATCAATGTATCAAAATAAAAAATATTACCTTAGATATCTTAAAAGAATCGGGAGAGAACTTCTAAGCGTTGTTTTCAGTCAGGCAGTCGTATGCAAAATGAACTTGAAGCACCAAAAGCTGATCATCCAAAGATTGATACACATCATATTATTTAACGATTTATTTATGAAAATTTTAATTTAATGAAATAAATTAATCGATTTGCATAATCTATAGTATGAAATAAAGGAAACAATTCTATTAAATTATATAATACACTTGCATTCTCGAAACATTTTTGTTTTTGAAGCGTTGTCGAAACTCGTTCATTCTTGAAATTTCTTCCGCGCGACAGTTTCATTCATGTGACTCGAGGCACCCCTAAATGCTTTCCGAATTCCATGAGATTTCGTCTACGGTGTTTCCTCATAGGGTGGCAGCATTGGACAAATGGCCGGCAAATTGTTTTGAATTTCAAATTTTATCCCTATAAGAAGTTGTCACCCTAATATATATATATATATATATATATATATATATATATATATATATATATATATATATATACAGGGTTCGTACGGATTATGGAGGAAATAAATCAGTGTGTTTCAAGTAGTTTATTTTGCCTTTTCAAGGAGCTGCTAAATAAATAAACAAATTACATTCTTTCCATCCAAAAATAAGACAAAGACATATGCAACGTAAGTATAACAGAAATCCCATTGTATTACATGCTCCAAATAAACAAATTCTTTTCTATATATAAAAAAAAAAGAAAAATGAAAATAATACATTTTCACTAGGTATATTAGCGCATGTTTTACAATGCCTCTAAGATATTCCTGCTGTTGCTTAATGTCCCCCCTCTATTTTTGCCAAATTTGTTTCTTTCTCTTTCGCCTTTTTCCGTAAAGCATTTGATTCAGTCACTAAAATCAACTGCCCTTTCCTCTCTGCTTCTTCAGCAAGTCTGTCTGCGGTCTTTCTAAGATGCCCTGTATCTCCCTCAACCCTCTTTTTCTTAGTTTTCATAGCTGAGACTTTCTCCATAATCTCTCCTCTTTTTCCTGCGCGTTTTGACTCACTTTCTGCTTTTCTAAAATCTTCGAGATGCTGTAGTTATTTCTGTCTTGCACTCGCAGCAGCTACAACCATTTTATTTGTAATCTGTACACTCATTATTCCTCCTGCCATTCTGCAGTAATCACCAAACTGGCGCGGTGCGATCAAACTTTCCTTCTTCAAATTTTCAGCAGTCACTCCCTTATTTATGGAGAACCCTCTTTCAACTGTAGCCTGTCCGTGAGAGAGAAGCAGCAATTGCTTCACAACGAACCATAGCTCATAATACTTTTTCTCTTTAGATAAATGTGAGTGTAGTAAGACGTCAAGCCTGTCTTCAATAGGTGGATCAAACGTTTTAAATTTCTCATATCCTTCTGATGAGCATGCATGATCCAGTAAATGACCAAACTACCTGATTATTAAAATTATATATATATATATATATATATATATATATATATATATATATATATATATATATATTATATATATATATATACACAGGGTGTCCCATAAGTCCGGCATCATAGGAAAAATAATAAAAAAAGGCAAAACAAAAGCTTTTATTTACAGAACGTGCTCAATATGTCCACCATTGTTTTCAATACACAAATTCAGACGTGATACCCAGTCAGCAAGCACACGGTGAATGATGTCAGGAGTAATGGTGTTACATGCCCCAATAATGCGCTGCCGCAAATGTTCAACACTCCTCATTTTCTCTGCGTATACCAGCGCTTTCAAGTGGCCCCAGAGATAAAAATCTAGTGGCGTGAGATCCGGGCTTCTAGCTGGCCATTCCACAGGCCCTCGACGTCCTATCCAATGACCAGGGAATTGTTGGTACAGGTATTCCCTTACTTGGGTGCTGTAATGTGCAGGAGCGCCGTCTTACTGGAACCATGTTGGGAAATTTCCTTCTTCGTTCCAGGATAGCAGTCGCTGTATCATCGTCAGTGGACCTCCTTGAAGGTCCACTGCGTGGTTTATCTTCTATGGATCCTGTTTCCTTAAACTTTGCAACAAGTCTGCTAACACAACTCTGTGTTATTGGCTCGGGGTTTGGATGCAGTCTGTTAAATTCAGCAGCGGCCTCTCTTTGACTCCGCTTTCCTATGAGTAGAATTATCTGGATTCGTTTTTCCTTGCTCACAGACATTATGGCCTGGAGAAAGAGAAAAATATGAATTATGGTTTGTAGAAATAGAAAAATATGAATTTCTCCTATGATGCCGGAATTATGGGACACCCTGTGTGTGTGTGTGTGTGTGTGTGTGTATATATATATTATATATATATATATATATATAAATTTAATACATATGAGGGGTCCCGCGTCTTAAGGTACCTAAGCGCCAAAATTAAAATTCGTCAGAAATCGCCTCCAAAGTTCAGCAATATTCTCTCAATAGTATCTCTGTTATTAATTGAGCTACAACGTTCATTTTTGGCTAAATTAGAGTTCTAAGTATGCTAATGAAGATGTTATTGAGTTTTTGGAATAGATTTTCATATTTTATATATATTTTATATATATATTTATTTTTTTTTTTTTTTTCTTATTATGTCGAACTTTGGGTGAACTTTTGGCTGGCGACAGAGGTGAAAAAAGTAGTTCGTCTCATAAGGTTTTCAACCATACTTCTAGTGTCGTAGTCATTATAACCCAAACCACGCGATAGAGGAAGGGTGAAAATAGTGATATCCATCAAAAACACGTTTTTGCCTGTGGTGGCGCTTAGGTACCTTAAGACGGGCGACCCATCATCTTTTAAATAAAATACATCACTCCCCACACATTCAAATAATACATCTGTCCTTACACACCCCATTTAAAGAGATTCCTCTGCCGAGCGGTTCCCCCCATAGTACTGTGAGGTATTGAAAAACTCATGATCTTCACTTGCCCCACAAACACCTTGAAATGGGAGACCCAAAATGGGTGCACACCAGTGATGTAATCGAGACCACCAAGTCCGAGACTGAGACCGAGACCGAGACCGAGATCAAAGGTTCGAGATCGAGATCTACCTTCCGAGATCGAGACCCTTAAAATTCGAGACCGAGATCGAGACCAAGCTCATGCCCTTTCAATTTGTTTTACACTACTATGGAAATTAGACTATGTTAAGTATATTAATAAACTAATAACTACTTTCTCAGATGTAGTGTGTTGAATGCAAAAAGTGTAGCCTATAAATTAACAAATATATATATATATATATATATATATATATATATATATATATATATATATATATATATATATATATATTACACGTACTTTTTATTTATTTACTTCTTTTATATGTTACAGAAGGTTTAATGAACGTACCCACTACCCAGTTTGACTTGTGCATTTATTTAAAGCATGATAGGTGCTCATTACACTTAACGAACATCAGCATGCTCAGAAGATCTGCTGAAGTTCGACTTCTGTGGGTCCTCATTATTATGCCTCCATGGCTAAACACACGCTCAATTGGAGCACTAGAGGCAGGCACTGTTAAAACAGCCATGGCAATATTGGCCAGTGATGGGAATTTATCCCTTTTCTGGTGCCAAAACTTTATTGGAGAGCAGTTGTCTAAAATATGAGATTCATCGATCTCTATTTAGTGTTCCCATTTTCAATAAAATTAATCTGACGGGGGCGGGGGGTTGTAGCGCTAACCTAAAAAAATCCAGACCCCCGCCCCCCCCCCCCCCGGTAAGACAAACGTGGCAACTCAAAACAGGGTGACTGATTAGTGAATACCTAGAGTCCCTTACTTTTACAAACTTTCATAAACATTCTGAATTGTGTCTGTTCAACCAAGCCACCATCATGAGTATGCCAATAACATAACATGTATTTTTCATTACGGTCTCGAAAGGTATCGGGGAGAAAAACCGAGACCGCGTCTGTCGAGACCGAGATCGAGACCGAGATCTAAATAGCGGAGATCGAGATCGAGATCTGCAAATTGGGTCTCGAGATCGGTCTCGAGACCGAGACCGATCTCGAGACCTACATCACTGGTGCACACACATTTCTACATTACTGTACAGTCTTTACAGCCACACCTACACTTTTCCTCCTAAGTATATATATTGTAATGTATATGGTTGTAAATTTTGACTTGGTCCGCAATCGATATGGACCGTGACTTATTTTTGGTTGGCAAGGTACTAGTATTGATGGATACCGTAATGAAATTGACTGGATTCTTTGGATCTGATATATTTGCATGTCGGTTATAAAAAGATATAGAGTGTAACATATTTTTGGATAGTAGTCTATTATGTCTTGATCCTCTGGATCCAGGGATTCTATCTAGTTTTAAATCGATAATTAATTAGTTTTAAATCGATAATTAATTAGTTTTAAATTGATAATTATTTAGTTTTGTAAAAATTGGTCGTTGCGAATGTACAGGCAGTTGTTACATAAAATTCGTATGTTCTTGTGGTTCGGAACCCACGTAAAATTGTAGGTCCCCTCCGCCACCACGGAGGAAATACACAATTACGAACACAGTTAGGTAGACCAGCCATGAGTGGATCCTAGGGTCTTTGTTGGTCTGAAACATTATAATATTATATTCTCACATAAATTTAAATTAAACATATCTATTTATATAAGATATATATCTCCACACAAATTCAAGTGATTATACACTTTATATCAGGTCATCCCATAAGTAATGTCGTTTTTTATGGTAGATTAAGTTTAAACTAGTACTACTCGGTTTAAGCATAAATTTTCCCAAGGTTATATCTAAGAGGAGATCTATCGTGTTTCGCTACATACTTTACAGACCTTGACCAGTGAAGACGTGTGTTTTGCTTTATGTGAACCCCTCATAAACATGGCGGTATCAGAAGAGCATATCAGGCATATAATGCTTTACGAGTTCAAAAAAGGGAATAGTGCTTCTGAAGCAACGCGAAACATTCAGAACGTTTATGGCAACGATATTCTGCATGTGAGGAAATGTCAAAGATGGTTTCAAAAGTTTAGGAATGGTGACTGCTGCTTGACAGATGCAGCACGCTCTGGACGCCCTGCTGAGTTTGATGATGACCTGCTGTTAGCCGCACTTGAAGAAGACTGTTCAACAACTGTCGAAGAATTGGCCCAGAAACTCAATTCATCCCCGTCCACCATCCATCGACATTTGCAACAACTCGGGAAAGTGCCTAGGTTAAGAAAATGGGTGCCACATGAATTGTCGGTCGACAATCTGAGGGTGCGGGTAAACATTAGCACAGCTCTTCATTCCCGTGAACTCCAAGATCCGTTTTTGCACCGTTTAGTGACTGGTGATGAAAAGTGGATACTGTACCAGAATGTTAAGCGCCGTCGACAGTGGGCAGAGCTGGGCAATAAATACATTGAATGTATTTAAATACTAAATACATGGGAGAAATGTATTTAAATACTAAATACTAAATACATTTTACGAATGTATTTAGATACTAAATACAAAATACATCAATTGTATTTAAATACACTTGTAAATACATTTTAAATACATACAAATTTTAACATATGCATTCACTAATTCATGTTTTGATAAATTTCTACTTTAGGGGACACGGTGAATTTCGAAATAAATACACCACTCGATAGATCAGACGATTTTAAAAGCTTTTTCATCAATGAATTTTCCATCGCAAATTGGATTGATTGCAACGAGTTAGTTACACAGGCCCACTTAAGGCAGAGCCGTTTTGTACGATTATTCGGTCAATTTCAAGATATTTTTTGATGTCTAAAAAAACACTTACCTTCAGATGAGTGTACAGATTCGTTGTAGCATTGCTTGCAGCTGAGACTTCGTGTTTACACAGCAAGCAGGTGCACTTTACCTTATTACCGTCTTTAGATTTAATTTTAAAGTATTTTCCATCAAACAGAGGGTGCACTAAATTGTTATCTGCAGATATATCACTGTTGATTCACCGGATTTGCTTGTTGAAGCCATGACACGCACACGATAAAGAAATCAACCGCTTTCGACTAAGAGTGGCACACAACTGATTGAACTGACACGTTGAAACATGAACCATGCTGTACTACACTGTCGACGCGTCGTACTGTGCTAGTACAGAACGTGTATTAAACCAGTAAAAGTATTTACATTTTTATATTTTGAGTATTTAAATACATTGTATTTAAATACTCATTAAAGTATTTAAATACTATATTTAAATACATGAAAAACAATGTATTTATAAATACAGTTCTAAATACACAAATGTATTTAAATACTGCCCAGCTCTGACAGTGGGTTTGTGCCGGAGAACCAGCGACACCACAGCTAAAACCAAATCTTCACCCTCGGAAGGTGATGCTTAGTGTTTGGTGGGATAAAGGTGGTATAATACACTTTGAAACCTTACCACACAACCAAACAATCACCGTTCAAGTCTACTGTCAACAACTGGATCGATTGAACACTGCACTAAAAGAAGAGACCATAAACTAAGTTATTTATCCTTGTGTTATCTATACAACATCCCACTGTTGCCTCATTAAGTGAAGCAATTAATCCGTCAATATACACATTAAACAGCATAGGGGAGAGCAAGGAGCCTTGTCTCACCCCGCAAGAGGAGCCAAAACACTCGGATAGTACTTTGCCACACCTAACAGTGAAAGATTGGTGGGAATACCAAAATTTCAATAAATTTAATATGTACATGGGAACCTTCCTGTCTTCTAGTTTTGCAAATAAAATATTGTGGTTCACCATATCATATGCCTTACTTATATCAAGGAAACAGCTATAAATGGTTGAATTACTGTCAATGTATTTAAAAATTGTTTCTTTAAGTACATAGATACACAGGTCAGTTCAGTGGGACCTTTTAAAGCCAAACTGATTAGGAGATGTCCATAGGAAATCATTTAATCAGAGTAACAAGAGTTTTTTCTAGTAGTTTCGAGAAGCAGGAAGCGACAGCAATAGGCCTGTAATTATTGCTGGACAGAATGTCTCCGTACTTATTTTTGACCAGGGGCAAGATATATACCCTCATGAACTCTGCAGGGATATAGCTATGAGCAAGCATGGCTGATAGGAGCAATGATATATACAGACATACTACGTCATTTGCATATTTTAAGTGCTCATTCGATAGGTCATCTACTCCTGACGCAGAACCAGTCTTTAACTCTTTAATTAACCTCTTTACTTCAGAAAATAATATCAAAATATTTTCCCTTGTCCCTCCCACAGGCGTTTCGCTGCAATCTATCTTAAGATTATCCCTACTCACACTGTTAAGAATGTTAGAGTAGTGGTTTTTGCACAGCTTTGCAATTTCATCCTCCCCCGACAGCCCATCGATTGTCGGAGGGAGGACATTTTTGACACCCGTTTGATTCTTAACAAATTTCCAAAATTTGTTATTATCGTTATTTATGCGAGCTTCACAGGCTTTTGATGCTCGAATAGACTCTTCTTCCTGTTTACATCGCCTTATGGCCGCCTTATACTGACCCCGACTTCTACACATATTCATGTATACTGGTCCTAATCTGGGTCTACCATGAAAGCACCACAAATCATAGGCGTCTTTCGATTCCTTCTTCAGGGTGGGCAATAAAATCATTCCATCCAGGAATAACCTTAGTATGATAGTTGTAAGATTTAATCAGGGGGCTTCCTGCTTCTCTTAACAGGGATATTATCTTACTATAATACCTATCTATGAGTTTACAGTGAGAATCATTTGAGCAAGGATTATTACAGGCAAGGTGCAAAATTTCTAAATTATTAGAGGTGACATGTTCTGTCTTTGTATTCTATTCTCTGCTGCATATTAACATTGGACCAATCGACGCGATTATTCTTACCTATTGAGTTCTTAAGTCGTGTTGCGCATAAATTGGTAACGTTAATATTTCTAATGGTCTATGATCAGAAAGAAGGAAATCATGCAAAATATGAACTCTAACAATGCGATCCTTTAGATTATTACTAGTGAGACAATGATCAATCCAACTGGTGGTACCACTCATATCACTAACGTATGTAAAATTACCACTGGCTACCCCTAATACATCTACATCACTTATACTTAAATTGGCCGACTCGCACATGTTACCCAATTCTACAAAGAATTCCGAGTTCACATGTGCGTTAAAGTCCCCCATTATTATACAGAGAGAATATTTGGGGTTATCTGATAATGACTTAATTTTGTACATCACATCAATGTATTCATCTAGATTACTGCCGTTGTTGTATGGTAAATAGCAGTTTACAATTAATATGCAATCATTGTTCACTTGTAATTCAATGCCTAACAACCTTACGTTATCGCTTGTTAAAAATCTTATATGTTTTGACAAATTTTTCCTTATTAAGAAAGCAACACCACCAAAAGGCCTACTGTACATTAATTCATCTGACAAGCCTACTGCTGATGACGCATGGTACATAAAGTCGTCATGGACGGTAGAGAGGAATTTTAGCTCTTGCTTAGGTAGCCAGTGCTCCTGCAGGAGTATCAAATCTGCACTGTCACAGATTTTATGAACATCTACAGTTGAATTCCTCACTGACCTTACATTATATGAGACTATTTTCAACAAGTTATCCGCCATGACTGATAAAGAATTTATTATTAGTAAGATTATTATTATTATACACAGTACAACTTTCAGGCATTACCGTTAGGGCGCCTATTATTATTATTATTATTATTATTATTATTATTATTTTGCCTGTTATCAAATCTCCTGGAAAAGTGAATAAACTCCTTAACAATAATACCGTCTGGCCATTGACTCATATTATACGGGTTGAAATGCGCATTTACACCTTTAATTATTACTTTAAAAGAGTTATAACACTGGTATGCATCAATTTTGCTGGCAAGGGTTTTGTAAGTGATTCTTATAGAGTTTTTCCTGCTGATTTCGAATCTGCAATCCGTTTTTCTCAATCAGCTCAGGTTATCCGGCTATGGCCTCATAAGTAAAATAGAATTTTTCGTGATTTTGTCAAAGCGGAATTGGAACAGTAACATCTATCATCACTTGTTTCACTTGTTTCACTTGTATATCTTTTTTTACTTTTCAGGCATATAGATAAAATATTTCATAATGAATAGAGCGTGTAAAAATGATCCCAATAGATTCTGCTACATATGTGGGACGGTTACCATGCCAAATAACCAGTCCCAAATCACTAAATTTGTGAAGACAATGTATAGAGCATACTTTGGAATTAAGCTAGGGGACCAGGACAAAAATTTCGCCCCTCATATGTGCTGCAAGACGTGCATTGAAAATTTGAGAAGATGGAGCAAAGGCAGAGGGAAATCTTTGCCTTTTGGAATTCCCATGATTTGGAGAGAAGGAAAGGATCACGTGACAGATTGTTATTTCTGCATGACAAACCTCCAAGGTGGGCTTATAAATTTATTTTTCTTAAATATTTTGAAATCCTCGTATGAAACGACATAATATTCACCATAATGTAATATTCACCATATATAGCATAATATTCACCATAATGGTAATCATACATTTACATATACATATTGTTATAGAAAATACATTTACACATACATATTGTTATACAAGTTACATTTACATATACAATGATTGTATATTTTCTTTCTTTTTCATTCATATTGTCCCCGAAGGGACAATATGAATGAAAAAGAGTTAACAAGAAGAATAAACACATTGTTGTATACCCTGACATTCCTTCTGCTATGAGACCTGTACCCCATGGTCCTGGAATTCCAATACCCGACCCACCTCAAACCCTGGACTTCGATGATTCTGATGATGAATCAATGACCAATGCCAATGACCAGTCCCAGTCGTATATACCTCAAAATACCGCTTCAAATGAGCAGAGGCCTCTCAACCAGGCCAAACTTAATGATCTTACCAGGGATTTAGGACTTTCCAAATTAGCTGCCGAGATCTTGGGCTCACGACTTCGAGAGGACAACTTGCTGGCTCAGGGAACAACATTCTCCTGGTATAGGAAACGAGAGGAAGAATTCCGCAAGTTTTTTGCAGTGCACGAAAATACCTCTTCCTTAGTGTACTGCTGCAATGTTGAGGGGCTAATCGAATCCTTGGGCCTGCCATATAACGCATCAGAATGGAGGCTATTTATAGACTCGTCTAAACGAAGTTTGAAAGCAGTACTTCTCAACATTGGGAATAGGGTTGCATCAGTCCCTGTAGCACATTCCGTACAACTTACTGAGAGCTACGATAACATGAAAATTTTACTGGATGCTCTCGTATACGACCAACATAACTGGAGGATCTGTGGAGATTTGAAGGTAATACTAATATCATAAGTAAACTATTGCTATTGACTATGTTATTTTTCCAAAGGTTATTTGAGAGCGTATAAGAACACTTAACTTCCCCACAGAAGTGATACAGTCCAATGCATAGATTTTTTTATCTGATAGAACAAATTCTCTAAATTCTTTAAATATTTTCATTTTTTTTTCAGATTGTGGCATTTGTATTGGGAATGCAAGGGGGATACACGAAATACCCATGTTTCCTCTGCAAATGGGATAGCCGAGCGGATGAGAAGCACTATGCACAGCGTGAATGGGCATCCAGAGAGAATTTTGAACCTGGGTCGCATAATGTCGTTTCAGTGCCCCTTGTACCACCAACAAAAATTTTGCTCCCACCACTTCATATTAAGCTGGGCTTGATGAAAAATTTCATCAAATCAATGAATAAGGAGGGTTCAGCATTCCGATATCTCGAGAGTAAATTTCCTCATATATCTGATGCTAAACTAAATGCTGGAGTTTTTGATGGTCCTCAAATTCGAACTTTGATCAAGGATACTCAGTTCGAAAACGCAATGACTCCAACTGAGAAGAATGCCTGGCAGGCATTCAAATCAGTTGTCACTGATTTTCTTGGCAAGCGTAGAAGTCCAGAATACGAGTCCATTGTCGAAAACTTGATGGAAGCTTTCAAAGCTCATGGGTCGTGCATGTCCATAAAAATGCACTTTTTGTGGTCCCACTTGGACTATTTTCCTGAAAATTGCGGGGATTATAGTGAGGAACAGGGTGAACGATTTCACCAAGATATCAAAATAATGGAAGAGAGGTACCAGGGAAACTGGGATATCAATATGCTGGCGGACTATTGCTGGTGTTTGAAGCGAGACGTGCCCGAAGAAAAACACAGACGGAAAGCCAAAAAAACTTCATTCCTTCCTCAATAAACTTTTTTCCATATTCATTGTATGAATAAAAGTATTTATTCACACAATGTTTCCATTTTTCATGAGTGTTCTTATAATATTACTCGTATCTACAGTGTTTAAGCTAAAAAAATCAATAAATTTGGGGATAAAATTGGACTTATAATAAATGGCCAATAGAGAAAAAACCTGACCTGATTGAGGAAAACCAATGTCATTTTCGAATTCAGCATGGTCGAATTATATAATATGATTTGAAAAAACCCTCACAGCAGACAAACAAATTTCATATGCATACCAGTGTAATACGGAGATTTCGTGTTTAGTTTATTAACTATCACTATACTGTGTTCACCAATGATTTCTTCTATCATGTGTCGAATATCGCTTGCCTCGTTCGAGAGCTGAATTCGCGACACAAATAGGGTGAGATTCTCCATCGGTGGCCTCACCGCGGAGACCGGTTGAGGAGACCTTTGGGACGGGCGCCTATTAACAGTTACCCACCCGTCCTGCTCCCTCGATCTCCCTGAGGCAGGGTTCGCCTGCCTGGGGGATGGGTGGCACACCTTTGTGGGATAGGAGGCCCCTCCCTTACTCTGTGGCTTGGTGAGGGTCTGTTAGCGGTGTTTATACCCTGACGGCCGCGCGTGCCTCTTATATATATATATATCTTTATACACTACAATATATCTCCACACAAATTTAAATAATCACTATCTCTTATACACTACACATTTCCCCACACAAATTCAAACCATAACCAAATACATTCAAACCTTTTGTACATAATATACAAACCTCTTATACACAATGTATATCATCACATAAATTCAAATAATCAATATATCTAATACACTAAATACGAAGGTGCGATCCAAAAGTTCCCGGACTGGCAGCGTAGTACGGACTTGGGCCGCTAGATAGTGCTAAACAGCTTTATCGTGAAGTACTGTGCCGAGTGACACGGTTATACACGCAAGCGTTTTTTTTTCACGAGCGTTTTTGTGCGTTAGTGTTAGTGGTTCTATGCGATTTTTGCGAGAAGAGAAATGGCAGACTTTGAAGGAGCAGCGCGTGTGCATCAAGTTTTCCTTCAAACTCGGCAAAACCGCGTAGGAGACGATATGCTTAAACAAGCATTTGGTGATGACGCCATGGGCAGAAGCCAGACTTTCGAGTGGTCCTCGCGGTTCAAACGTGGGCAAACGTTCTGGTCGGCCCTCAACCAGCAGAACCGACGAAAATGTTGAAAAAGTGCGTCAGGCCATCCACGAGGACCGTCGGCGAACGATTAACGACATCTGCAGCATCGTTGGCCTTTCGTTTGGTTCATGCCAACGCATTCTCACGGAGGAACTCAACATGAGGCGGATCGCTGCCAAATTTGCTCTGTCTGTGCAGCAGTTTTTGGCCAAAAACAACATGGCAGTGGTCCCCCACCCCCCTACTCCCACAACCTAGCCCCCTGTGACTTCTTCCTGTTCCCCAAGATGAAGATCCGGCTGAAGGGGCGACGATTTGACGACATCGAGGAGATTCAGGCGGAATCGCACAAGGTGCTGAACATCATCCCCAAAATGGAGTCCCAGAGGTGCTTCCAGCAATGGGAAAATCGCTGGGCCCGCTGTATCAACTCCAAAGGGGACTACTTCGAAGGGGACAGCAGTAATTAGAACCTAAGGTAAGCCTACATTTTTTTTGTCGGTACAGTCCGGGAACTTTTGGATCGCACCTCGTAAATTAGTGACACAAATTGTTTACTAAAATGCAGAAATGTACAAGAATGCAAAAAAAATTGGTTCGAGTCAGGAAAAGAACCTGGTTTCAAAGTATGGCTATAAACATAATTCAATAATTATTTTCATTGAAAAATTCAAATTCCTTATACTCTTATATACTGTACTTTCTGTTGGAGACTTAAAAGTAATTCAAGTATTCAAGTACTTTCCCGACTCCAGTAGTAATTCAAGGATAGAAATGATTATTCAAGGATATAAATAATTTTTTAAGTAGTTTCAAGGTCCTTGAATGAGTTTGTCAAAATTAAAGGAGTTTCAAGGACCGTACGAACCCTGTATATATATATATAATATATATATATTTTTTTTTTTTTTTTTTTTTTTTTTAAGTTCGGGAAGAACCGATTCGCCTCTATTTAAAAGGGCATATCTCGACGGAAAAACAAAGAAAAAGTGAGAGGAAAGACAGAGGAAAAAGAAAGGGTGAAGGGGACAGTCGAAGTGGAAAAAGACCAAGGATGACAAGGACTGCAGGGTCGAGCCCCATCATCCTTGGGTGCTAGGGCCGGGAGGGCGCACGTGAAACCTCCAGGAACAAGCACGTACAAACGAGCACAAAGAGCACTCAAGAGCACGAGCTTAGAACCCCCTTGCGGGGATATATATATATATATGCCTCGGTGGCCTGGGTGGTTAGGACGCTGAGCTGCCGGTGGGGCGTGGTTCGGATTCCACGTTAAAATGTAGGTCTAAGTTGGAGTGAAAAAGCTTGACCTTCGTCAGAATGAACAATTCGGGCGAAAGCTACCCAAAGGTTATAATATATATATATATATAATATATATATGGGCATTCTTCCTCATAAGATTGAGCATTGCACAATGTAATTACTAGAAGTGGAACGAATAACAGCTGATTAAACCGCGCGGTAATGAGCTAAGGCTGATAAAATTTCCTTATCTCTCTCTCTTCGGTGAAACCTTTGTTAAACACACGAAGCGGAATAGAAACCTAGTTTAAAGCAGGTAGGTGTGTGTGTGTGTGTGTGTGTGTGTGTATAATATATATATATATATATATATATATATATATATATATATATTACACACAGACCGTGCATGTAACAAGGAACTCTTCTGGGAAAATTAAATCCACTATAGTTCGAATAAGCAATGGTAAATGACAAATACTAAAGTTTTTCTTTTTCATGATGTTAGCCCGACGTGGGCAACGAGTCACTCACAAAGAGGCCCCAAAATATAGCTTCCCTCACCCCTTTTTCTTTGATGTATTGAATTCGACGTGAATGCAACGAGTTTCTTGCGTATATTGAGGTTCTGAATATAGTAGGCTAGATGTAGCTGTAAACCCTAGATCCTGTCCCAAGGGTGAATCCTATCTGCTCCGCAGATAGCTGGTGAGAGAAGCTATATTTTGGGGCCTCTTTGTGAGTGACCCGTTGCTCACGTCGGGCTAGCATCATGAAAAAGAAAAACTATAGTATTTGTCATTTATCATTACTTATTCGAACTACATTGGATTTAATTTTCCCTGAAGAGTTCCTTGTTCCATGCACGGTCTGTGTGTAACATAAAAGATTTCAGGGGACCATTCTTAGTTCAATCCCATATATATATATATATATATAATCCATCCTAATATACAGGGTGTCTCAGAAGTCTTGGAGGGGTTTTATTTGGCTATAACTTTTTTTTGTATTAATTTATTTCTTTTTTCTTTTTCAATTAAAGTACCCTTGCTGCGATTAATGAAAATGGAATTCTGGACAGTTCAACAAAGTGTGGCTACTGTGGAACTTTATTTGACAAACAATTCTTCCACCGTCGTCGCTCAAAGAGCTTTTCGATTAAAATTCAACACACGTTCTGCTCCTCTGATCGAGCTATTCGACGGTACGTCGGCTAAATTTCGTATGGGAAAGGGTCAGGGAGACGAACCACGGACTGGGCGTCCTCGGACAAGCCGGAGTCCAACTCGGGTTGAGATGGTTCGTGAAAGCGTTTAGGAAAATCCACATCAGTCCGACGACGCAGACAGGAATTAAACATTTCAAGAAGTTCCTTACATCGAATTTTAAGAGAGGATATCAAACTTTACCCGAACAAAATTCAAATTGTTCAAGAAATCAAACCACAAAATCATCAGAGTCGGATAACGTACGCTAATGCGATTTTAGATTTATGCAATGAAAATTAAGATTTTCACCAGATATTAAATTTAATTAAAATCGCAATAAATATGTTTTCAAGTGTTACAAACCTTTTTTTATTTGATCCCCAAGCAAAAAAGTTATAGCCAAATAAAACTCCTTCAAGACTTCTGGGACACCTTTTATATGTAGAGGCCGACCAGAAATCCTTTCCTCGCCGTTCTCAATCAATCATGGAATCAAAACAAAGGTTATACACGTGGGCATGAAGTAGGCCCACACAGGAAACAAAGATTTTGTGGTATTTCCCGAAACGACCACCAGAGGACGTCACCAAGGCCTATAAAATGCAGTTTCTTTCTAAAATCACTCTCACTTGCCATTTTCTCGTTTTGGTTGGTCGTCACGTCTCACACTCAGCACCTTCGTCAGTAGCACCACTCGTCACGCCACCCGCTGTTCCTTCAAGACTCCGGTCGAGCATACACGATGTCCATCATCAAGTAAGGCTCTCTACAATTTCATCCTGTAAGAAGCAACATTACTGCTGCAGGAGTTTCCGTTTGCCCCTTTTCAACAAGTCTCTACCGGCCTTCAACACTTATCCTCTCGCCGGCAAGGCCAGTCTGCCTGCAGAAGCAGTCCTTCGAAGCCCAAATCCGTAAACCTTCTAGTAGGCTACAAGCCACAAACTTCGCTTTGCTTTTCACTCATCCTTCACCACAATTCGATCGGCGCCTGTTCAACAAGTATCTCAACAGGCCCTCAGCACATCCTCCTTCACGTAGCGTAGGCCCTCTACAGTCATCTACGGCGAAACGGAATACGGTCAAACCTTCACGTAGCTTTCTTCAGTCTCCAAAGTTATCCAGCGTCGCGGTAAGCCTCTTCGGCCCTCATTCGGCCTACAGGTTTTTGTTACGTTGTGCTTCTACAAGCTCTGCCTAATCGCGTAGACCCTAAAAGTCTTCATTACCGTTTTAAACTAACTCTCTCGTTAAGACCGCAGTAGGCCTATTCAAGTGTTGTACCAATACCGTAGTTTTGTACCACTTTGTTATTGTGTTAATTTGTATAATTTACTTATCTTGCATCTGATTGAATGTTTATGTACTCCTTTATGCATTTCGTTCTTAACAATCTAATCCATTTACTGTACCAACAGTAATTTGAAAAATTTGGTATTTCATGAAAAATACTCGACGAAAGATATAAAAATTCATATTTTTTGTTAGTATTTTTCATGAAATACCAAATTTTTCAAATTTCTCTGAGGAATGGGAGGAAAGTGTATAAAGGAAAACTTGAAGAACATAAATAGCCAAATCAAATAAAACAAAAATGATCTTCCCAGCATAAACACAACGGAAGATACGCTTAAATCTTTGAATTTTTCCTTAATTTTTGGGGGCACTTGAAAGGCAAAATCTTTGACCTCCTCCGGGCCGGTGAAGTTGATGTCGCAGGTAGCTAATATTTTACAGATTTCTTATTGGTACCACAGACTAACTTTTGGGTGCCCCTACAAAACTGATTCTAAAAAAAGGTTCTTTCACTCAACTCTAATGTACATACACTATCAGGGCCACAATACATATGGGAGAGATGGTCGAAAAGTATAAGGGTATGCCGAGTGGAGTCTCAAATTCCTTAAATGAGGTACCCAAGTATGACGGGAGTCGAAAGTGAGACCTAAAAATTTAAATGTGTTCCTTACCGGAATGGAATTACAGGCTAAGAACTAAAAACAGCTCGAGAGGTGGAACAGTAGTCCTACGTCTATGAAAAGACACACACACAGTCTTGGCTGGGGAAAGACGGAAACCCACAGACGTTGCCCATCTTCGACGGCATTAACTGCAAGCTGCACCTTTCTTGAAGCTGCTCGGAGAGAAATGCCTGCGCCGTAAATGGCAAGATCTGCATAGAGAGAACACTTTATGGAAGATGGTAAAAAATAGACAACAGAATTCATAACCAGAGAGAAACAGAACGCTGAGGACAGATCCCTGCGGGACTCCTTCCTTTTGTGTGGTTAAATCGGAGAGAGAACTACCAACTCGAACTTCAAAAGTTCGGTTTCTTAAAAAATTAGTAATAAAAAGAGAGAAAACCCATAAAATCCATAGAATGGAGACGATAGAGGACATAATACCTCCACGTTGTGTCAGGCTTTGTGGATGTCGAAAAGGACAGCCACAGTAATTTGTTTACGAGAAAACGCGGTTTGGAGATCATGACAAAGGAGAAGTACGTCGAGAGTACTGCGAAATTTACGGAAACCAGACTGAGATGGATTAAGGAGTCCTTGCCACTCTAGGATAAAGGACAGTCAGGAAGCGACCGTCTTTTTCCATTAAATGGAAATCCAGCTGGTCAAGGCTATTGGGAGAAAGTTTTGAGGAAGGGAAGCGTCCTTCTCAGGCTTCGGGAGAGGAATAACTATGGCCTCACGCCATCGAGAGGGAAACATATCCTTAATCCAAATACGGTTAAAAAACGGCAATTAAAAAATATAGCGCCAAAATATGCGTGGACTACAGCATTTTGCAATGGATACCATCCGGGAAAGGCGCGGGATTTCTCTGGGAGGATGAGGCAGAATTAAGTTCGCGCATTGTCATCAATCGATTTCAGGTTAGTAGTATGGGCACAAAAGGAGAGAGTGCAATGCAATTGCAAATGTTGATCAATGTTGCATAGTGTCAGGCAACAAAGTGGAGGGGGAATGTTGCAAGATGTTATGCAACAAAGGGGTGGAATGTTGCAAGAGCAACAAGGGGTTATGCAACTTGGGTGCGGAGTTATCCCCCAAGAGAAAGAGAGAAGTAGAGAGAGGAAGAGAGGTGTTCGCCTAGCAGGAACCAAGCGCATATTAAGACTTCAGCCGAGCGGCCGTTGTCTTCATATGCTCCTAATCAGCAAGTTGGCTTATCTGGCTGAGCTGCCAGATTGCGCTATTTATTTGATTAAAGCATATATTCAGGCTTAATCCGCCAGTTGGCTTACCCAGCCAGTTGACTTAGAAGGCGTAAATGGCTTGTTCAGGTGTACATTATTAGGGTGGCCAGATTGTGCACTCCAGATATTTTTGACAATTGACTTAGAAATCCGTCAGCCGTTTTAGAAGGCAGCCATTTGATGTAATTAAATGTCGTGTAAAACCAAAAGAATTAAATAAAACACCATTACATCATTCTGTTAATTTAGACGAATTAATGGATTCAATTTCACGAAATATATAGAAAATAAATATACAATGGAATATATATGATCAAAAATAATAGCATAAGAAATACGAACGATGAATATATAATCAAAATAAATATACAATGGAACGATGGAATATATATGATTAAAAAATAATAGCATAAAAAACACAAACGAGAAATATATATATATATATATATATTATATATATATATATATTATATATATATATTAGGGTAGGTTGATTTTGGAACTGTGATCTTGGACTAGTCTAGATAGAAAGGTATTAATGTATAAAAAACGTTGCACCAACTCATATTTGTGAAAATGATTGTATTTTTTGAGGATTGTTAATTAAGTTGTAAAATTGTCGAATTTTACGCGTAAAATCGCGCGCGCGGCATTCGCGCAATGTAAACAAACAAAATATCGGACCTTATTTCATCAAAATAATCAATTAAAATTCGGCTTTTTTAACAAAACGATGCTTGAAACTTATTGTAAATGCATTATAGATGTTTATTAGTGTATTATTTTGTATTTTTTAATGATATTTACCTATAAAATGTGTATTAAATTAAGTTATTTTATGATGCGTTCATTTAATTGTTTATTTTCAGATATTTCATAAAAATGGGTAAAAAACGGAAGTCTGCAGTGTTAACTTGAAGTGATAGTGCCAAAAAATTCAGTGGCCAGCCTTCCCCTTTGGATAAAACAAAGCCTCCTACCCTCCGCCGTTATTCAGTACAGTTATTTCCTCCAAAACAGCCACCCGGACTTGAAAGACTATGATATTGCTAAAATGATAGCAAAGGATGTGATTGAGATCTGGCAGGCAGTGAACCCGCGGCTGCCCCTGTATGAGGAATATTATGTAGTGAAATTGGTGGATAAAGTGTGCTTCAAGAAAGCAAGAGAGATAAACAGGAAATCTCTTTCTACAGTCCACGAGCAGAATCTGGAGGAAAAGCTGGATAAACTTTTTGACATTTCTGCTTGCACCTGTAAGCTACCTGTTCGTCCCTGTGATGACAGTGCTGTGAAGTGCAAGAAAGAAAATTGTCAAACACAGCACATAATCTGCACTTGTCCTCCCAGTAAGAAGGTAATGCTATTATTTTTTTAACTTTTAACTGGCCAAACTTAGTGCGATTAGGTGCCTTTTAAATGGAAGGAAATTCAATGCTTGTAATTGAAAAATATCCGCATTTTCCTCCTGTAATCTTCCTTTCCCCCCCGCCTGGTAATAGAAATTAATAATCAATTTTTTTTCAGGATTTTCTCTCTTATTTTAGATCCGCTATTTAATATACTTTAATATTTCAGGTTCCAGTAGAGGAGGAAATACTTGAGAGATCAGAGGGCCAAAATAGGACCCAAGGGCTCTTTCCAGCTGGGATCTGTGAACCTGCTTAAGCCTGGCCTTGATGTGAAACAGATAATAGTTGATAAATCGAAAATGGACAGGGAAAAAGCTAGAATGAAAGTGAAAAGTGATGAAAAGCACAATGAGGGTCTGGAAAAGTTAGTCTGTATTGGGGTTGATGGGAAAGTTGACAAGGACACTTTGCTGTACAGAGAAGTTAAGGATGAAAATGGAGAGACTAAGCTGAAGAAAGGAAAGGGACAAGAGCACCATTTGACTTTCACAAAGGAGCCGGGAACTGAAAGTGGAACATATCTTACTCACAGTCATCCCAATTAAAGGTGCGACTGGAGTTCTTCTTAGTGAAGAAGTTGCTAGTGTCTTAGAGGAGTTTAACAGTGTTCATACCATGAAAGCTGTCCTCCTTGACAACACAAATACAAACACTGGCTGGGAGGGAGGCCTTGTAACAGCTCTGGAAAATAAAATTGAGCGGAAATTGCACACCATTAGCTGTTCACTCCATCAGAATGAGCTTCCTTTCAGAGCTGTTTTCAAGCATCTTGATGGCAGTACCAAAAGTCCCACTGCTTTCACTAGTCCGCTGGGAAAACTGTGAAATTGACTACCAAGATCTTCCACAAGTGGAATTCACCAAACTCAGTGGCCCCCTGGATGACATGGAATTTGCTGAGGAGACACTGAATGATCTCAGTAGCGACCAGAGGCTTCTTTTGGAGTATGTGCTTGGAATTTCCAGGGGCAAAGTCAACCCAAGATTTGCTGCCTGGAAAATTGGACCATTAAACCATGCAAGATGGTTGACTTTGGCAATTAGATTGATGTGTCTGTGGACCAGAGGTGCTTCCCCTCCAGAACTACAGGATAAGCTTTACCAGGCCATCAAGTTCATTGTGGAAGTGTATGCAGTCAGTTGGTTTGAGATCAAAAGGGACAGCAAGTTCCACAATCAGCAGCTGTACATCTTCAACATGATCCAGAGGATCAAGCAGCAGTCTGAAGAAATCCAGGGTGTTGCTTTCAAGAACCTGAAGTACAATGTTTTTGCCTTGCTGCCCGAGAATGTGCTGTACTCCATGATGAAGTCTGATGACTTGGAAGTGAGAGAAGCTGCTCTCAAGAAAACTCTGTCCATCAGGTAAGCATTTATTAATTTTAAAAAATGTGAAAAAAAAAATTTGATTATGGGGATTTATTTAATAAAAAAAAAGGCCCGAGTTCTATAAATCCCCATAATCGAATTTTGTTTCACATTTTCTTATCCCAATTCCCCCCTTCCCCTCTGATAATGGAAATAATCTTACCTTCTTTCTGAAAAAAATTCGATTATGGGGATTTATAGAACTCGGTTTTTTTTTTTTTTTTTTTTTACCAGCAATTCTGAGACTAAGAGGGATTAAATCTTAAACTGAAATAAAAAATTAATTATTATTCTTTCAGAAGTGGGAAACCAGCCAAGAAGAGGCTGAAGAAGATCACAGCCATCAACATTGAAGCTACCCACTGGTCAGAACTAATCAACCTTTCTCAAAGTGGCATCTGTGAACCTGCTCTCACACAAGACTTTTCTGACCAGAAGCTTCAAGAAGCATTGCTGAATGGCACCAAGCTGGAGCTGCCTGATCTGCCTTCACAATCTCAGTGTTGAAAGGGGCGTGAAGCTGACATCTGAAACTTCCCATACTGTTTATGGACTCGAATCAAGGCACAAACACATTCTGGCCAAAGCCCTAAGCCGCCAGATGAGGCCTTCCTTTGCTTCTAAGGGCTCTTACAGTGAAAATTATGATTATCTTGGGATCTAAATGTCCCTATTTGACTCTATACATGTTTTTTTTTACTTTTTTTCAATAAAATTTTAACTTTTTTCACGATTTTTTTTATGAAAATAGCAAGTTTTTTTCGGCCGAAAATTAGTAAAATGCGATATTTTTCGGTACAATTTTTTGACGATTTTTGAAACTGTTTCCTCAAAAAACGGTTAAGGCTAGGGATCTGAATTTTTTTGTCAATTATTATCATATTAAGCCCTGACTATCTCGACTAGTCCAAAGTTGATATCTAAAAAAATGCGGAAAATCAACCTACCTTAATATATATATATATATATATATATATATATATATATATATATATATATATATATAAGCA
>JAJOZX010000547.1:630000-660000 GCA_023014485.1 Bathynomus jamesi | reverse complement strand
TCAAGTACATAGTTAATGGCACCGGTTTCGCGCCTGAACACGCGCAATGACTTCGTCACGGACACATCGTACACGGTGTTGAGAATGCTTCTCAAAGGAAGTTCCATCGTATTCGCACGTCCAGTCGGTTCAAGCTCTGAGATGACTATGAGCCACAGGTGGGCGGATTGGCTCGACGGGCAGAGTGAGTCACGCCGATGAAACGTGTAGGGGTTTGTTCGAACTCGTGTTTCGGGAGGGGTGATGTACACGGGTGGGCGGCTCGATGGGGGGAGCGAGTAACACCATAAACTGCTGAAGCGTGTACGGGTTTGTTCGAATACTTGTGCCCCATTATACTGGGCAAAGAGAATCTTCCGCTACATGAAGCAATACCAGTTTTAATGTTTTATCACTCACCAGACGTTCATTTCCACAAACTAAACATTTTCACAATCCGGTGCACTATTTGAGAGAAACATATGCCCATATTTATCCTTTTTGTTTAACAAGCGATACTCGTCTCTAAAATCTGTTAAAAACTCACACAGGCCATTAGCCACAACCTTACTACAAACCCCGTCATGATATATATTAATACAGTGGTAAAAATACTTAATATTCTCCATGATGACAAGATTTACATTCTCAACCGTAGGGTACGAGTAGTCGGTATGATGTAACATACCATAATATCGCTTGTCACACCACTCATCAACAAGACTCACTATCCATAACCGTTGCTTATCTTCTGAACGTGTTGTTTCTTCTACTTCGCGGTATGTGAGCTTTTATAAAGATTAGGTCTACAACATACTTCAATACATCGTTTGTACTAAGAAATCCTACAATGCCCTCGCCAGAATAGCCGTAGAGTATTTGAACATCTTGGTCCTTCGCACGGCTCAATGTAGCCTTAAAAGTATCAAAGGAGGGTGGAATAGGGAGATTTTCAGTATCCACCACATCATCTTACGACACAACCCCGACAATAGTACCTTCCTCAAATATGTCCCATTATTCAGTTCCGGTAGTTCCTCCACAGCAGCTTCTCATACTGTGGCGGATGGTATAACGTTCGAGTTGGTGCGCACCGCTACCCCCACCCCTGTCCTGACTAGAAATCGGTACGTGGACAGGGTTGACCCTGGATCCATGTATACCAACGGACTGCGGCGCGTAGTTGAACGTATTGTGGTTTGCCCTTCAGAACCGCGACGAACGTGAAGTCCGGACGAGGTTGTCCTTCAGGTTCGGGTCAGATGACGGGGACGTAGATGATTTTTGGGTAGTAATACCGTTCAGACGTTTGGCGGCTGTAGATACAGAATATATCTTGGGCCATATAATGCAGGCCTCTCAAAGTAGTACAGTCTTCAATATGGACAACTTTATGGTAGATATTGACAGAGTATTCCAGGTTGCGGGTCATAATGCCACACCTTATACTGTTCATTTCAATTCTTCGGTTATTTACAGAAAGCATTTAAACGTCGATCGTGGTTGTGGCTTTATAGCAATAGTCTTAGCTCATATGCTCACTGTGCTAAATACATGGACGCAAAAAATTTGGCTGCCTACGGTTGTGCAGCGTGTTCGTAAACTGGCTTCAGATTGTAAGCTTGAGTTTGAGTGTAATATGGGTCCTGAAGAACTGAGAAGGGCTGAGAGGGAAATGAATGCACGTATAGTCGTATTTCGAATGGATGATCGTCGTACGACTGTGTATGTTTTTAAAAGCAGAGTGAGAGATCGTACAAGACCTCTACTTATTTTAGGTTTGTCAGGAACATCGTATCTCCCCATCCGTAACATAAGGGATTTCTACGCCAGTTATGATAAAAGTCGAAAATATGGAAGGCATCATGATTTGTGTAAGGGATGTCTTGCGTTTGCTGATGATATGGTGAAACATTGTCAGGATTGCTCCATGGTATGTGAGCAGTGTAAAAGCCCCAAATGTGAAAGTCGTGTAGTTGAAACCGAGAAGAGGGAGTGTAATGTGTGTAGACGTACATTTTTCAATAAATGCTTTGAACTCCATAAATCAATTGGCACGTGCAGGAAAATGAGGATTTGTAAGTGCCGTATGTTTCACATGATGGATAATTGGGGGAATTTCAAACATAAATGCGATGAAATTCACTGTTCTACATGTCATGAAAAATATAAGGCGGATGGAGTGAAGCATATATGTTATATGAAAGATGCTACGCCTAAAAATAGCCCTTGTATAACCGTGTACTACGATATAGAAACTTACACGAACCCTGAAACCAAAGAGGTTAGTCCACATTTACTCGAAAGTCAGACTATCTGTGATGATGAGTGCATGGAGATCGAGTGTGGCGTGCCACAAATGTGGAAAACGGACAAACGTTTTTAAAGCGACTGCACACGGCAGCCCTGTGAAACTCTCTGTATCCTATATTGTCAAATTAGTGGACAAGTTAAAAAAAAACTCTAGATTCTCGCCCATAACGGGGCAAAATTTGACACACAGTTCCTTTAGGAGGAGTTGCTTGAACACGAGTTGTCTGCGATATTTACAGGTGATCCCTTGAAAAGAGGCAACAAACTAATACAGATGCAGATAAAAGGTAATGTACAGTTTAAAGACACCCTGCTGTTCACACGTTGTTGTTGTTGTTGTTGTTGTTGTTGTGTTTAGCCGATCAGCCCACCCTGATCGAGCAAGCCGGCGGCACGCAAGTAACCGATCGCCCTCTTCGGAGTGGACCAGAGGTTCAGCGCACTAGTGATGTTGTGTTGTGTTCGTTGTTGTGCTAGAGCGGTACAGTCTGTCATAATGTGTTCAATTGTTTGTGGTGTGTCCTGGCACAGGTGGCAGGTGTCTATGGAGTTGTCTAGTCTGTGTTTATATGTTAGTAAGTTGGAGTGATGTCTACATCGGAATCGTGCTAAGTTAACTCGATCCGATCTGCTCAGGCTGATCTCTGACCTGTTAATGGGTGGCGGCTTCGCACCTCGGACCGCATTCGGACCGAGTCGTGTCAGTGCTTTGTGGGTTAGGTGTGTGTGTGTGGTGTGTGTTTTCTGTACTGTGTGATGTCTGTGGGGCGTGGTATGGAATGGAGTATTTGGTTATAATGTCTCTCTGGTGTTACCTTAATGGTGCGAGGTGTCGGTGCGTGATTGTACATGTAGTGGCAAGGGTGTTTGTTGTGGGTTAGTTGTCGCTGCTGCCATGAATTGTGTTCCCCTCATGTCTAAATGTTCCCTAACTTTCAGTATTTTTGTTTCTGTGTGCAGGTGTTCTATTGGTGTTGTTTGAGTGCATCCTGTAATGATACGAAGTGCGTTGTTTTGTATTGTCTGTAAGGTGTTTGTGTGTGTGTTTGAGGTAATGGGTGCCCAGCATGGGCTAGCATAGTCCATAACTGAGCGAATATATTGTTTGTATATGAGTGATGTTGTTTCCTGCTGGTGTCCAAAGTTTGTGCCTGTTAGTACCCTAAGCGTGTTAAGTCTTGACGTACATTTGTTTTTAATATCTGAATGTGGTTTGCAAAAGATAATGATGTGTTGGATGTGACCCCAAGTATTTTGGTCCTGTGATTGTGTGGAATGTTGATGTTGTTTAGTGTAAGCTGTGGAATTACCTGGTGTTCTTTTGTGTTGCTTGTAAGCAAGGTGATGGTTGATTTTGTGGGCGCTACTTTGAGTCTATTGTGTGTGAGCCAGTCTTGTATACTGTCTATTATGTTTGTAGGTTATTTGTAGCGGTGTCGATGTTGTTGTGGGTGGATGTTAGAGTGATGTCATCTGCATATGATGATAAGGTAAGCTTGTTATCTATGGGTGTTGGAATGTCATGCATGTATAAATTGAAGTGTGTTGGTGAGAGAACAGAGCCTTGAGGGACCCCGTTCGGACAAATCTTGTTTTTGGATGACTTGCCATTAAATGTGACATGTGAGTATCTTCCTGAAAGATAGTTGCTCAGCCACCTTTTGGTGTTATTGTGCAGGTTTGTGTTGAGTATTTTGTTTATGAGAGGGAAGCGTGGGATAGCATCAAATGCTTTACTAATGTCTATTGTTGCTAATAGTGTACGTTGAGCTGGTCGTCTGGAGTTGATGCCATCCATGATGTGCTGCGTGAGGTTAGTGAGTAATGTCGTGGTTGAGTGGTGAGGTCTGAATCCATGTTGAGTAGGCGATAGTGGAATGTGTGGGTTGGTGATTTGTAAGATTAGTCTTTCTGTTACTTTGGAAGGTGTGCATAGTAAAGTAATGGGTCTATAGGAAGCTGGTTCTGTTGGATTTTTGTTTGGTTTGAGTAGTGTAATAATTTTACCTTGTTTCCATATGTCAGGAATAATACAGTGTTGGTATGAATATATGCTGATATTTGTGAGAGCTAGTATTCCTTGTGGGCCCAAGTGTTTAAGGTGTATGTTAGATATGTTGTCTGGTCCAGTAGCCTTCGAATTCTTAATGTTTTTGATGATCTTGGTGGTCTGGTCTGTATTGAAGGGTGTAATGGTTGTGTCGAGTCTGTAGGTTTTCTTGTGTCTGGCTGTTTGTCTGTCTGCATGTTTCTGGTTGTTGTCTCTGTTTAAGTGACTTATCTTTGCGTAGTGATTAACTAGAATGTTAGCTTGTTGTGTGTATGTTGGGATATTATTTTGGCTGCGACAGATAGCCGCGTGTGAGGTGTGAATGCCGCTGTTAGAGTGGGTAATGCCGTTTATAGTCTTGTATAGCCTGGATGTATCTGTGGAGTGGTTTAATGTTGTTATGAATTCCCTGAATGTTTCTGTTTGTTTTTCTTTGAGTTTGTTGTTTATTTCTGTGTTGAGCTGTTGTATCTGCTGTTTTATGGCTTCTGTGTGTGGGGTTTGTGTGTTATATTTGAGGTTGTTACGTTGCCTTATGAGGTGGGCTATTTCTCTAGTGTAATTTGGGTTGTATTTCCTAATGTTGCCCTTCGGTATGTATTTGTTTGCATTATTGATGATCTGATTAAATGTCTTGAGTGTTGTATTGATGTTTATGATGGGTGTGCTGTTTAATGTGGTGAATTGTTCCTCAGTCTGTATTTTGAACTGTTCCCAATCAGCTTTCTTGTAATTTCTGTAAGTGTGCCTAAGGCTGTTGGGGCAGAGTGTAGAATGTGTTGTAATGATGATGGGCAGGTGGTCTGATGACAGTTGTTTTTCTGTTCTCCAGAATTTACACCTTGTAAATTAGCAAAGCTGCCCAAGGTCATGGGGGTAGCCGCTGGTTTCAAAAGGGTATTTCCCTTACACATTCCTCACTAACGAAACTTTGAATTATGTAGGGCTACCTCCACCCAAACATTAGTTTAACTACACCAACATGAGTGATAGTGAGCTTTAAGATTTTGACCGATACTACAACAGTTTTAATGAAGCTAGTCCATACAATATAGCTAATGAATGTGAACGTTATTGCGTGAATGATGTGCGTGTGCTTAGGGTATGCTTCCAGGCCTTTAGAAGGATGTACATAGCCCGTTTCAAATGCGATCCGCTGCAAGTCGCGACCACGATCGCCTCATTATGTTTTACAGTGTTCAAGAATAACTTCATGCCTAAAGACACCTTAGCAGTCATTCACAGAAACAACCCCCGCAGTTATGGGCACAAGGCTATTTACTGGCTCATACACCTACAGCAACAGACCGGGGTACACACAAAACATGCCCGCAACACGGGTGAAGTACCCGTTAATGGTTGATGGCCTAAGTGTGGATCTAACCACCGGTGTGAAAACTGTGTATTCCTTTAACGGGTACTGGTGGCATGGTTGCCCGCGCTCTGAATGTGCCGTCACAGGGGACCTTTATGGAAGATCCCCCGCCGACATCCTCGCATGGACCCGTAACCGTCAACTTATAGGCTCCCAGTTCACTCACAAAATCGTGTGGGAGCATGAGTATGATGCATGGATGGAAACATGACCAGTACCGTGAAGAAATAAGGGTCATCAAACGTTCAATGGTGCTGGACCCCCTCAAATGCCGTGACAGCTTTTTTGGAGGGCGTACAAACCCATTGAAGCTATACTTTCCACCTACGGAGGGCGTGAAACTCCATTACTACGACTTCTGCTCTTTATACCCCTACGTGAAGAACAATCCGTACCCCGTAGGTGCGCCTGAAAAACTGGTGGGTCCCACCATACCAACCATCGAGGAGTTTTCAGCTAACTTGAATGAGCGCTACTTTGGACTCTCTTTCGTAGACGTGCTCCCCCATCGCAATTTATGGATGTCGATCTTACCCGTCGTTATAGACCAGAGGTGGCCAAGTTTCCTGGACCCAAGAGCCACATACGACGTTTTTCAGATGTACGAGTGCCGCAAAATATTTTAAAAATAATTTAATTATTAAGAACATATACATATAGTTATACTCACGTTATTAAATTGTTTAATTACTGCTTGTAGAAGCCTTAGTTTGGGTCTTCATTTTGGCTGTTAATGCTTTAAAGTCTGGCTGATGTGATGTTAAGGCGATATGAAGAAGCTCAGTCAGGTGTTCGTTAGTGAGGGCAGCACGATATTTTGACTTTACAAACTTCATTACCAAGAAGAGTGCTTCACAGCAATAAGTTGTCCCAAAAACTGAGATAAGTCGGAAACTGGTTTTCCTGAGGTGAAGATACTTTGTCTCTAGTACTTACTTCCAAAACTCAACTGCAGATAAGCTTTTATGTATCAACTTTAAACCCACGTCCTCCCGTAGCTCCAAAAGTTTTGTTTGTATTGAAGCAGCTTCCGTAACAAATGGTGTGGTAACAGGATAGCCATCGTTGACGACATCAATCAGGGAAGGATTTACAAGAAATTCGAAGCATGGTTTTAGCTTTAGTTCATCAAACCTGAACTGAAAATCATCAATTAGTCCTAATTTACCTTTGTATTCCTCCAATTTACTATCTTTTATTTCAATATCAGGAAAAGTGTTTGCTCGGTTTTTCAGGTGGGGAAAATGGTCAAATTTTTTTGTTACTAGATCTTTTTGAAAGAACTTTATTTTATTCTGGAAACTGAAAACTGTCTGTGTAAGGTCAGAAATGACCTTATCCTTTCCCTGAAGTGCCAAATTTAGATTTTGAAGGTGTTGTATCACATCAGTAAAAAACATCAGATCCTGCACCCATTCGTGATCTTCTAGTTGTGGGTATGACTTTCCCTTTTCTTTCAAGAAATCAATGATAGGCTCCAACAGTTCAACAAACCTATTCAGGAGATTACTAGTTGATAACCACCTCGCAATACAGTAGAATGAAAGATCATCTGGCTTATCTTGGAAGATCCAGCTCCTCGATAAAATTTCTAAACGCTCGGTGCGTTTTTGCATTTGAAAGAATGAAATTCACAATTTCTAGAACACATTTCATAACACTGTCATACCTAAAGTACTTGCTTACCAAATGACCACGGTGAATGATACAGTGAATAAAGAGAGACACAGGATACTTGGGATCGCGTGTCAAGAGCCCAACTAGGCCTACATTTTGTCCTACCATAGCTGGTGCTCCATCTGTTGCAACACTGACAAGTTTATTCAATGGTACTTGATCATTTGATAATGCCTCAAGTGCGTTCTTTATGTCAACCCCTCTGCTGGTTTCTCTTAGGGTCATTAAGTCTAAGAGTTCTTTCACATTTCCATCGCCAGTAACATAACGAACAAATATCGCCAGTTGAGGGTTATCTTTAATATCTGTGAATTCATCGAGGGCCAAACTGAAGGCAATAGAATTCTTCAAATCACTCTGCAACGAGCATGTAATTTCAGCACTGATCTGGGAAATATGTCTCTGTGTAGTGTGGCGGGAAATAGAAATACTTGCTATTTGTTCTCGAAGCTTTGTGTTATCTGGAGCGAGAATTGCAGTAACATCGACAATATTCTTCTTCAAAAATTCTCCACTACTGTAGGGAAGTTGAGCACGAGCAATATTCCATGCCATAACAAAACTAGCTTCAGTAGTTAAGTCAACTGTCTTACACAATGATGAAAGTACAGTTTGTTGGGCAACTAGGCTAGATTTCAACATTGTTAACTTAGTCTTCCGCAATTCTGATTTGGGAGGAAATTCCGTAATAACATTTTTATGGTTAGTTTTATGATGACGCTTTAAGTTACTGGCTTTAAAGTGATTGAGTGCCAAGTGGCAGATAAGAGACACAGGATTCCCACCCGTAACAGTAAAGGCAAAGCTCTTCTCCCACTCCTGTTTAAAAAACTATTTTCTTCATCATATTTCCGTTTCTTACACTTTGTCTGCTCAGTCATTTTAATCAACTAAGGGGTTGTTTAACTTTCACTTGTATAGCTGAGAAAAATAGCCACTATTTGATCTAAGAATCCAATGTTAAAACACACTCACTCGTTACCTCACGCGGCACGCAGGGCAGCTCGAGAGGTACTGGACACTGGTGAGTGGCGATTGGTGTTAATTACGTAATTATCCCGCTTAGTGCCTGTCACGCAAAAGAAATTGTCGTAAGCATGACGCATTTTATTGTCAATTCAATTTTTCCTTGTTTTTTTTTTCATAATTTTTTTTATGTGAAAAAAAATTATATTTGTATTATGAATTTTGTCTGTCGATATATATCATGACGAGGTTTGTAGTGAGGTTGTGGCCAATGAATGGCCTGTGTGAGTTTTTAACAGATTTCAGAGACGAGTATTGCTTGTTAAACAAAAAGGATAAATATGGGCATATGTCTCTCTCAAATAGTGCACCGGATTGTAAAGATGTTTAGTTTGTGGAAATGAACGTCTGGTGAGTGATTAAACATTAAAATCGGTATTGCTTCATGTAACGGAAAATTCTGTTTGCCCAATATAAAGGGGCACAAGTATTCGAACAAACCCGTACAAGCTTCAGCAGTTTATGGTGTTACTCGCTCCCCCCATCGAGCCGCCCACCCGTGTACATCACCCCTCGCGAAACACACGAGTGCGAACAAACCCCTACACGTTTCATCGGCGTGACTCCGCCCGTCGAGCCGATCCGCCCACCTGTGGCTCATAGTCATCTCAGAGATTGAACCGACTGGACGTGCGAATACGATGGAACTTCCTTTGAGAAGCATTCTCAACACCGTGTACGATGTGTCCGTGACGAAGTTATTGCGCGTGTTCAGGCACGAAACCGGTGCCATTAACTATGTACTTGAAACGACTTGTAGGCAAGCAAACTCTGGTAAACGTAATGTTATTTATTTAAATGTTGAGGAGATGAATAGAGTCTTCGTGATAGTTGAGAAGTAGGGAGATGAACGTTATAAAATACCTGCAGGTGTAGGTACAAGAAGAGAGCAGATTAGTGATGCCCCCTCATATGCCGTTGTTTGCACGTTGTGTATAAATAACGATCAGCCGTGCATTGATATACGAGGGGAATCCAAAAAGTTTCCGGAAAAGTTTAATAATTCAATCATTTCAAATCAGAATTTAATGAATTCTTGTTTTGACATGAATTTGGACCTTCATACATATTAGGCCATGCTAAGACTTACACAACCTTGGTGACAGTGCTTTAAGACGGAGTTAAAAAGAACCCTATTTTTCATGGCAACGGAAATCTCAAAATTCGAGTGGAGAGCTAACATTAAATTCCTAACAAAACTTAAATGGAAACCACCACAAATACTTGATGCCTTACGTGAAGTTTATGGAGATGAAGCACCTAAGAAATCAGTCGTTTATGACTGGATCAAAAGATTCAAAACGGGTCAAGAGGTTCTTAATGATAACCAAAGGAGTGGAAGGCCATCAACATCAATTAATGAAGAAACTGTTGCTGCTGTTCGGTCACTAGTCGAAAAAGATCGTCGAATTTCCTGTGAAATAATAGCCAATGAGGTGGGTATCTCTCGTCCCCCTTCCGACTTTTTTTTATTCCCAAAATTGAAGGATCACATAAAAGGAACGCGTTTCGACTCGATAGCAGATGCCAGAACAGCAGTTTTGAGATGGTTTGTCGAAAAACTCTGAATTTTATAAAAATGGATTGGAACGCTGGAAACATCGCTTAGAAAAGTGTATAGAGATAGGTGGGAATTATGTCGAACGTTGTTGAGCATTCCTAAACGTATATCCTCTTTTGTTTTCTTTTATTAAAGTTGTGTGACCATTCTGGAACTTTTATTAAAGGGTTTTTGTATTAAAGCTTTTTGAATTTTCCGGAAACTTTTTGGATTCCCTACGTACGTCTGATGTGGAAGAATGCATCTGATAATAACGTTCTTGTCCCTACGCGAAACCGTTTCATCCTCGACAGAATGTTTGAAATCGTCGGATTCCGCAAGCTGAAGCCTATATTAGACGCTCGTGTCACGGATGATTTATTTTGACACGGTTCTTGAATACCCATACACTGCTCTGCTCGACGGATTTATCGAATGTAGGAATGAACAAGGCGAGAATGGGCTAGAGCTGGATGCATATTTAAAAGGTTTAGACTCTTCGAAATATCCCGAACTTTGGTACAAAGCACTTGAGCGGTACAGGGCAGAGCTCGCCTACACTGTTCACCCTGAAGAGCTGTATCTCTATATAATGAGTAGCTGTCGTTACGACTTGGAAGATTATTTCAATTGCCGCTATGCAGTGAAGAAAAGTTCACGATTGAAAAGCTCGAGATGGTAAAAAAAAAAAACTCGATTGGTGTTTATAAACTTGTATTTAATAATGATGTTATGGTTAACGATGACCTCTTTGTGCGTGCTTTTGATTGTATTCTAGTCGTGTTTGAAGATAACTTGCCAACCGAATGTAAAGTGGTCACAAAAATAGTATTGAACGATATGAAAGTATTTTGATGTATATTTATTTTCAATATATTTAATTATTTAATTGTGTGTGTGTGTGTGTGTGTGTATATATATATATATATATATATATATATATATATATATATATATATATAATTTTTTCCTGTACTAATATATTGATGGTTATACTTCATCGTTTTGTATATTTGTTATATATATATATATATATATATATTTCTCGTTCGTATTTCGTATGCTATTATTTTTTGATCATATATATTCCATCGCTTCATTGGATATTTATTTTGATTTTATATTCATCGTTCGTATTTCTTATGCTATTATTTTTTATCATATATATTTCATTGTATATTTATTTTCTATACATTTTGTGAAATTGAATCCATTAATTCGCCTAAATAAACAGAATGATGTAATGGTTTTATTTAATTCTTTTGGTTGTACATGACATTTAATTGCATCAAATGGCTGCCTTCTAAAACGGCTGACGGATTTCTAAGCCAACTGTCAAAAATATCTGGATAGCACAATCTGGCAACCCTAATAATGTACACCTGAACAAGCCATTTACGCCTTCTAAGTCAACTGGCGGATTAAGCCTGAAAATATGCTTTAATTAAATAAAAAGCGCAATCTGGCAGCTCAGCCAGATAAGCGAACTGGCTGATTAGGAATATATTAAGACAACGGCCGCTCGGCTGAAGTTTTAATATGTGCTTCGCTCCGGCCAGGCGAACACCTCTCTTCCTCTCTCTCCTCTCTTTCTCTTGGGGGATAACTCCGCCTCCAAGTTGCATCACCCCTTCTTGCTCTTGCAGCATTCCCCCCTCCCCTTTGTTGTATAACATCTTGCAACATTCCCCTCCCCCTTGTTGCATAACCTTATGCGACATTGACCAACATTTGCAACTGCATTGCACTATCTCCTTTTGCGCCCATACTACTCAGGTTCATTGTTCTGGGGGTGAAATGGAGATCCTCTCCCTCCATTGCATCTTTTCTTAAATGGAAAGCCGGAGAATTTCCGGCGAATTTCCTGGCCACAATGAACGCAGACACGAGTAGACCGGCGACAACGGGAACCAGTATGCCCAGATCTCTGGCAATTAAAACAACGGGTAGATGGAGGACCATAAGGCTGTATATCAAAACGAAACCAAGCATATCAGACGTGTGCTGGAGGCCACAGCTGGTCAAAAGTCAAGCGTAGGCGCAGGGTGGGCTGAAAACAGCCATTAACACGTCTCGTAAAATGATGTACAGACACCTTCCACTCGGCAAAACATGAGCGGAGGTCCTCCTCCAAGACGCCTAAGAGTTGAGGGGCATATATCGTACCCTGGCAAGAGTTCATCCTTGAGTCGAGGGCGCAAGACACTGGACAATCGCCCGAAGTGGATATCGTAGCCAGGACACCACTCTGTTCCTGAGATCGAGATTTGATGAGTAGGGACCCATCACGGAGCTCTGAAATATCCTCTCGAGACCTGGGCAGAAGCCACAAGACTGTGAAAGACCGCAACACGGTGAGTAAGCAAAGAACGAGAGGTGGTCAGTTTAGTAATAAAAAAGGCGATAGGGGTAATCGAGAGGGACGGAGCTGTTGAGGCCACGGAAACGGGCTTTCAAGACCGATGGGTTCGTCGGTGTTCATGGGGAGGAGAAAGGGTACTCGGCGGGGGAGAACCTCGAGAAACCCTTGGGGAGCATAAGGTTCCAAAGTAGCAATGGTAGATGTACGAGGGCGAGAATCAACCATCTTGGTGGAAGATACCGACAGAGAGATCGAAGGGGAAGTAGTCTGAACGGGACCATCCCCCGAAGAAACAACAGGGGCTAGAGACGAAAGAGGAGTATCCAAAATCGTAGTCCGAGAATTAGAAGCAGGGGTCCTAAGCCGAGGAGGAGAAGCCATAGCAAAAAAAAAAAAGGAAACTTCATTCCCCGCGCGCATCCAGCCACCACCGACTCCAACAAGGAAAAGGCGAATTGTGGGCATACTCAGTCCCACCTCCAATAGATGTCACGCAGCGGAGATACACCAACCCATACCCAGTTCCCGTGCCAAAAAGGCGGCCACTCTCATCTAACGCGCGGCGAGAGTTAAGGGCGACAAGGATGAAGGACAACCACTTCCCTCACCCAAGGTTCAAGGGAAGGGTCAAATCAAGGTCCAAAACAAAGTCAAATACGAAAAAAAAATGCCAGAAGGAGGGGGGAGAGGAGGGAGAGAGAAATATAAGCAGGAGATCGGCCAGGTCCCCAGACTGGTCCAATGGTCCACGAAAGCAGAGAGAGCCCTTACATCAGTGGAAGATGCATTCCCACATACGCCATAGAGGGACGCGCCCCATATCTCCGGACAAAGCAAAAGGGAACTTTAGGAGTTACAGGGAACAGCACTGTGTGTATATATACGTATGGTTTAATAAATATTTCTTTGTCTCTCCTGAAGATATTCAATCTCTTTTGACTAGGATGGAACTGTAATCAAGTCATCCCTCAATTCAGATTATATCCCACAAATCACCATTTTTGTTGCAATAAAATTATAGATTTCAGCGTTAATATTAAAAATATTTGAAAAGTAACTGCGTTTAAAAGATAGCCTGAAGTCTCTTTTAATAAATATATACTGATAAATCTGTATTATATTTATGTAATTTATGATTTAATCTATGTACTACATTACTTACTTGTTCAGTTTCTTATAAAAATGGAACAACAGCCACGAAGCTTAATTCCCCACGATGCCAATTCAACCCAAGCCATAAGTCAGCAGAACCTCTCCCCGCTCAAGAGTCCGCCACTAAAACCACTGAGTTACCCGGTGCCCCAGTTTCTTATATTTTCCTAATAAGTAATTGTATCTTCTAAAATCTAAACTCTGTAATACTTTCATAAACGAAATATTTTAAGTATTACCCTCTATAAAATAATATGTATTATTTTTTAAATGATTTAATTCACACACGATACTCTATCAATCTGAAAGCCCAGTAAAGCCTAAACTGGTCGTAAGAGCCATGTTAAAATTACTGTAATATTTTATCAATAAAGTGCTTCATTTCTTACTCTCATTCTATTATCCCCAAGTTTCGTCCCAACGCTAAATACAACTGCATTCTATTAACTCGTCATATTTTAAAACCATGACACTCTCAAACTCTAGAGTCAGGACACCGTTTCAAGAAATTTACGGCTCTCATTAAAACAAAATTGTTGTATTGTTGTTGGGGCTTCACGGTGCAGTGTGAAAAATTAATATTTTAAACTGAATTCCTGAAACTGTATTATGAAACCTATCAAAGCTTAGTGGGTTCTTAAAATGCATTATTTAACCCTTTAGTACCCAGTGTCACTTTACTGATTTTATTCTGGTTAACGCCAGACGATTTTATTCAGTCTCGGAAAAGACTTCCAGGCGCTAAAGGGTTAAACAACGGTTACAGTACTTCTTTTATTACACTTTTGGTCTGACAAGACTGAATTGCAACTAAATTTATCAAGAGTTTATTTACAGCTTTGAGGAATGAGCACTTTATTTTCAAAATTTCTACGTAACAGTCTATTTGCTAATATAAACCACTTGTTCGGTTTAACTTATAATTGGGGTATAGGATTTTCGGGCTCATTTTTTTTACCAAAATTCGGATGGTAAATATAGTTATATTTTCGCTCGTTAATTTGGGAATAAATGGGGAATTTTATATATTTTATCAGTCAATTCGGGATTAAACTAAGTATGTATATACACACAGTATATATATATATATATATATATATATATATATATATATATATATATATATATAGGGTGGGCCGTAAGTTTCCATACATAGGAAAATGTAAATTATGGTCTTCACGTGCGTCGGTATTTGGATCAGCAGTTTCCGGATGCTTGGATTGGTCGGCGTGGTCCTGTGGAGTGGCCTCCCAGATCCCCAGATCTCACCCCCCTTGATTTCTATCTTTGGGGGCACTTGAAGGCCATGGTGTATCAGGAAAAGATACGAGACATAAATCATCTAAAGGAACGTATCACCAACGCCATTACAAGCATAACGTCAACTGTGCTAATGCGTGTTCATCAACAGTGGGGAACACGTATTGAAATGTGTTTTCAAAACAATGGCAACCATGTAGAGCATATTATATAAATAAAAATGGTTGTCCATAAAAAATGTTTATTTTTCCTATGTATGGAAACTTACGGCCCACCCTATATATATATATATATATATATATATATATATATATATTATATATATACAGGGTGGCGCAAAAGTCAGGAGCCATAGTAGTCCAGGCAATCTAGAGCAAAAATAGCTTCAACCTGGGCAAAATTGCTTCAGAAGCTTTCTAAACTGTTTCCAGCTCAGGAACCATTGCAGAATAACATATCCAAAATCCGACAAAATTGGACCCCGGGAACACCCCAAAAATGAAATTCAAAATGGCGGACTGGCAGTTTCCTACGAAATACAATAAATTTTAATTTCGCTTTGTAGAGAGAGTTATGACGTTTTTCTTGATCAGTAAAATGTTTTAAAACACATTTTCGTTTCTAAATTAACCTATATGACACTAAAAATTGTATTAGGCGGCTAGTATTAAACTATGACGTCACGTAATGTAAATAAAATATACTGTATGGAGTGTATGTGAGAATGGACATTGCTACATCTTTATAAACTTATATTATATACAACTCTTTAATTCCTACTACCCACTATCAAATCTGCGTATTTGTGCTTGTCATTTTCTTTAAAACTGTTATTATGTACTCCTTTTAAATACTGCAACACAGATTATTAATTTGTGTTTTCTGTTTCAGACTGACTCGGTGTACGGCTGACTCGGTGTGCGTCCGCCTTCAAGAATGCAGACCCCTGAAGAATTGTGCGTGATTTGTAAGGAGAAATTGGACAGCGGACAGAAAGTGGTTCACATCTCGCAAAAAGGAGCAGATGGTATAAATGCACCCAGCCGCAGCCGTGGAAGCGATGTTGTTGCAACAGCTGGAATAAGTGTTCACGTTGTATGTAGGAAAAGGTTTACGGATAAAAAGACCATTGAAATAAAGAAGCGACAGACCGCAGCCGAGGCAATACCAAGGAAAAGTGCTCGTTTTCATGAATACGCATTTTCCAGTACTACTCACTGTTTGTTTTGTGATACCTTTGTGGACTTTTTTTCCAAACACAAACCAAAATCAGAGCATGTCAAAATAAGAACTACAGAGTTCTCCGAAACCATAAAAAGGTGCTGTGAAAGCCGCTGCGATGAATGGTCGTTTAATGTAAAAGGCCGTCTGGAGTATTATCTTCGTGATCTTCCTGCTGCAGATTGTGTCTACCATCACACCTGCAGCGTAAATTTTCGAAGTGGAAAAAACATTCCTCGCGCATACTCCTCCGACGATCATGATTCGAAGAAAGGGAGACCAACTAATGAAGAGCAACACCAAGCATTCCTTCAGACCTGTGCTTACCTGGAAGAGAATGATGATGAACAACTGTTGATTGGAGACCTAATTTCCAAAATGGAGGAATATCTTCAAGGAAGTCAGAGCTCTGTCTACGAACGCAGGCACATGAAGAGAAAGCTTTTAGAACGTTACGGAGACAAGATCATAATATCAGGTGAAAGTGGGAAGGCAGATGTAGTAACACTACGAGAGACAGCTAATGAAATTCTTATAGATTATCACAAAAAGTCGAAAGAATGTGATATAGATATAGAGCTACAGAAGATTTACCTAGTAGAAGCTGCTGCAAAAATAATCAGAAGTGATATCAAGTCTGTCGACTCGCCTAGAAGAGATGTGTATCCATCTCCAAATGACATCACTGCAGAAAGTGCTCTTGATTACATTCCCAACAGTCTGAAATTGCTATTATCAAAAGCATTTGCGGGACAGGATGCTTCAAGAAAAATAGGTGCAATTGGGCAGAGCATTATGCAAGCAACCCGTCCTAGAGGATTACTATGTCCACTACAGATCGGTTTGTCGGTTCAGCTACACCACAACTTTAGGTCAAGGTACCTTATTGACGTTCTCCATCAGCTGGGTTACTGTTCGTCGTATGCAGAAGTAACAAGATTCGAAAGAAACGCGGCGCTGGCAAGTGGGTCTGGCTCTTTTACTGTTGATGAAAACACTGCAGTCCTTCTAGCAGCAGATAACGTCGATCATGATGTCTGCACTTTGGATGGGAAGAATACCTTTCATGGAATGGGTATGATTGCCGCAATAACTCCGAAGATCAAGATCCACCCTTCTATTCACAGGCGTAATGTTGGTGACAATGACATTAAGAAGATTGCAACCGTTGACATTAGGGAATATAGACACGCGAGAAGCATGTTGAGGGACATCTCATTCCGCGAACTTCCAGTACCCACTGCCACCATAAGTCGACTTAGTCTTCTCTGGCAGATCTTCAGCAGAAAGATCAGGTCCAAGTTGGTCCGGAACAATGCAGGCAATTCACGGTGGATCAAGTGTCTCACATCCAGGTGTGGCGTCGATCACGTTCCTTCCCATCATAGATATGTCGCCAACTGACATGACCTGCATATTTTCGACATTACTATATTTGAGCAAGATAGCACGCGATCAAAAAGTCCCATGCATTATTACCTTTGATCAGCCTTTGTTCTGGAAAGCTTCCCAAATCATCAATGAACAGAGAGACCTGCAGGACATTGTTTTAATGCTGGGATCATTTCACACTCTGATGAATCTTTTGGGAGCAGTCGGTACTCTTATGAATGGTTCAGGATTATCTGAAGTACTTCAAGAAATATACGGACCAAATGCCGTGCAACACATGATGTCTGGAAAAGCTGTTTCAAGAGCGATACGTGGTCATATGATAGTAGATGCAGCTCTTAGTACCTTACTAGTCGCAGACGTTTTCCCTCGTAATGAAGATGGAACTCCTCATCACCTCCATAAGGAAGCTTGTGACCTGCTCGACGATGTTATGACCGCCAAACAATCAGTTGAGGATGTGGAATCTTCGAATGCATTGTCTCAGATTGCTACCACTTTGGATGCGAAGAAAACTGACCTACAATCTACTTCGCAAACAAGTCAACTCTGTTGGAATATCAGCGAATGATCAACATTGCACGTTCCTTGATAACAGCAGACAGAACCGGCTCGTGGGATTTGCACTTGCAAGCTATGCTGGAGACCATCCCCATAATTGCAGCAGCCGGACATCACAATTACCTGAAATCGATATACCTGTACCTGCAGAAAATGTTACGTTTGCCTTCTGAAAATCCAGCCGTTAACAAAATGTTCCAGGAAGGTAAGTTTGTGGTAAGAAGAAGCGACAGATTATGGGCCGGACTCGGCACAGACCTGGTGATAGAACAAGTACTAATGCGTTCCCTGAAAAGCAGAGGCGGACTGACACGCGGAAGTGGATTTACAGACATCCAAAGGACAACGTGGCTCTTTTCTATGCCTCTGTGTTCCACTTATAACTTAGCAATGCAGGAATACACCAGAGTTTTGTTGGAAAGTAGTGAACAGCACAAGGAAATGAGGGGAAGTAGACAAATCAGGGACAGTAATGACATGAAGAAAGTACTTGAACGTCTGGAATCCTTATCCCCATTCCATTCTACCTCGGGTCTCTGCAACATTGTAACAGGGCTAACTGCTGATCCTGGAGTTAACGTTCATCAATTGCATTCAATCGGTACGAACATTGTCGTAAAAATGATTGGGAAACAAGCCTTTACATATTCTGCCAAAAGATCTGACAAAGTGAAAACACTAGGATCTGCTTCTGCCGTTGTGATCACTGATCCTTCAGATATAGAAGTAGATCCTGCACTACTGTTTCAGAGAATGATGACTGTTGCCACTGGCGGAGACATGAATCTTGAAGATGTCATGTGTTACGAACTGTGTGCATATCCTCCTGCATTGTTCGAATCACGAAGTATCTTGAGGAAACCCGATAAGTCTCAGCTAGCTCATGCAATAATCAAATACACTGACACTTTACGCATGGAAGAAGTTCAAGAAATTCAGTGCACAGACCAGTACGTATTGGATGGTGGATCTCTACTACATCGTGTTTCCTGGCGTCAAGATGAAACATATGACAGCATCGCCAACTCATATGCCGATTTCACTCTGAAAACATATGGAAAAGCAATCATTGTTTTTGATGGCTACAGCAGCTCTCCTACGATCAAGGACATGACCCACAGAAGACGCAGCACCAAGACAAGCAGAAATGTGAATCTCAGTCCAAGCATGAAGTTTGTTGGCCAGAAGGAACACTTCTTGGCTAATGAAAACAAGCAAGCAAGCATTTATTTCCCTCGTAGGTGAGATGTTGAAGAAGCACGGGTGTACTGTTCACAACGCAGATGGGGATGCTGATGTGGACATCGTTCGTGCAGCAGTTTCCTCATCAGAAAATGCAACTACAACAGTAATAGGGGAAGACACCGACTTGCTGATTCTCCTTCTGTACCATGCCAAGGACAGTGGTTTCAAGTTGTACTATCGCAGCGATATAAGACGGGGACCATCTCCTAATCCTGTGTATGATATTCTCAGCATTCAATCATTGTTAGGCAATGACACCTGCAAGTATCTTCTGTTTGTGCATGCTTTCACGGGCTGTGATAGCACATCCAGAATTTTTTCGATCGGTAAAGCCAAAGCATTCGACACACTGATGAAGGTGGCTGAACTCCGTTCAGTTGCAAATACATTCTGTTCTGATTGTTGCCAACACTCTGACATTGAAGCCGCTGGAAGAAAGGCAATGCTTCTGTTGTATGGCTGCAAAACACTTGAATCCACTAACGCACTACGTCATCGAATGTTAGTTGAAAAGGTAGCTACAGCTAAATCTTTTGTTACACCCGAACGTTTGCCACCTACCGATGCGTCCACAAAGTACCACAGCTTTCGCACATACTTTCAAATACTAATCTGGAAGTCTACAGAGAGAAGATCGATGCAGAACAGTGGGGTTGGTATGTAAAGAATAATTCCTACTACCCTACAGCCTGCGACAAGCCACCAGCTCCAAATTATCTACTCAACATGATCCGCTGCTCCTGCAAGACGAAATGTACTACTTCAAGATGTGGATGCAAGCGTAATGGAATGCCCTGTTCAGCCGCTTGTGGCGAGTGCCAAATCAGTGGTTGCGATAACAACCCAAGTACCGGTAATCTATCCGATGATAGTGATGAAGAGGATTAATTTCTGTATGTTTGTGACCAGGTATCACTTCTTCTGTAATGAACATAACTTGAAACTGGGAAAAAAATAATTGTTGTATTATTGATTATAAAAATCTGTAAAAAGCTATAACACATTATATTTGCGTAATAACTGGTTGTGTTGTATATTGTTGAATTATTTAAAACATTACAACTGAAAGAAAAAGCATCAAATGTATCTCTATAAATAAAAGCGTAAATTATATATATTTTTTTTTTCGTAGGAAACATCCAGTCCGCCATTTTGAATTTCATTTTTGGGGGTGTTCCCGGGGTCCAATTTTGTCGGATTTTGGATATGTTATTCGGCAATGGTTCCTGAGCTGGAAACAGTTTAGAAAGCTTCTGAAGCAATTTTGCCCAGGTCTAACTACAAATTGCCTGGACTATAGGCACATTTTATTAAATTACAACAAATGTTCGAATTGGGTGGCCTTCCACTTGGAGACACTTTCTGACGCGTTGAATGTATGATGTTTGAACATTCCTTAACATATTGGTACTGATTTTGGCACACTCGGATGTGATTTTATCCTTTACAGAACGTATGGTTCTGGGTCGATCAGCATAAACTACCGACTTGAGATGGCCCCACAAAAAAAAGTCAAGAGGAATAAGATCTGGAGACCTAGATGGCCATTCGACGGGCCCTCGCCGTCCGATCCACTTGCTTGGGAATGTTTCATCTAAAGAGCTCCAGACGATGGTTGCGAAATGTGGTGGTGCACCATCCTGCTGAAACCACATCTCCACCCGTTCTGCCAATGGAATGTCGTCCAGTATGGGCATTAGAAATTGTTGCAGCATATGCAGATATGTTTCACCTGTTACAGTGCCGTCGAAAAAGTACGGACCAATTAACCGAACCACCCAGAGCGCAACCCACACCATATTTCGTGGATCGAATCGCACATGTCCTTCCTCCATCCAGTGGGGGTTCTCATTGGCCCAATAGCGAGCATTATGCCTATTGACATGACCGCTGAGGTGAAATATCGCTTCGTCGCTGAACATGATCCTTCGTTGAAGCTGTAGATATTGTAGAAACCACTGGCAGAACTCTACACGACGGTCTGTGTCGTCACCGTGCAGTTCCTGAACGAGTTGGACTTTGTAGGGGTGGAAACGATTTGTTGTAAGAATTCGTTGAATGGATTTTCTGGAGACACCCGTTTCCTGGGATAACTTAAGGACTTACGCGGGTTGTTTTCGAGGTGACTGAGTACTGTTAGTGATGTTGCTGCATCGGTTGAACGTTTTGGCCGGCCACTACGTGGCCGATCATGAACATTTCCCGTTTCTTTGAAGCGAGTGAACAGTTTTCCAACTGATGCCTGAACAACTGGCGGCCTCTCAGGGTGTTTATCATTAAAAGCAGTAGCAACTGATCGGTGTGTGTTACTACGCCTTGCACACATTAAAACTATCTCCACCCGTTCATCTATTGTCAATTTCTGTGCCATAGGTTCAACAACAAATCTGAAAACAACAAAACGCATATTAAAACAAATTATTAAAATGTACCTATGGTTCCTGACTTTTGCGCCACCATATATATATATATATATATATATTATATTTATATATATATATATATATATATATTATATTTTATATATATATATATATATATATTATATTTTATATATATATATATATATATATATATATATATATATATATATAATGTAAACCCACAAGGAAAAAGGAAAATAATTCAGAAGTACACCTCGTCCCTCACGAGGTGTACTTCTGAATACACGAAAGGCCTTGGAATCATTTTTCTTTTTCCTTGTGGGTTTGCATCATTCATTCATTCATTTCAAGTGTTTAATTGTGAAATTCATCCCACATATATATATATATATATATATATTAAGAAAGGCTATCTTCCTTTCTTCTTTGGAAATAAAATTCAATATTTTTATTTATTTATTTTAATATAATTATCGAATATCGATTAGATAAATTCGATATGTTCTTAGTGTAGCAACAGCTCTTTATCCATGATTAAAACCTACACATTCCTTTAATATTAAACTCCGAACAAATACTGGGATGAAAATTGAAATACAGTATATATTTTTTAAAAATCTACAATTAATGGTTTCCAAACTTTTTCAGGTTGTCAAAATCAGCCATCTTTGAGTTTAACCCCAACTTGTAATGTAGCGAAAAAATAAAACCGACAGCAAAGAAAACTGTGAAAGCACTATTAGTTTCCCATGTAAAGTATTCCTACATCCCTACCAAGTATTTTAACTAAAATTAAAAATGTCGGAGTTAGCAGAGAGTATTTGAAGGGTGATCGTTATTTATTTTAAAGTCATTAATATACGTACGTCCTCCATTAATTTTATTTTCTATTAAAAAGAAAAAAAGATTATCTATGATACGAAAAGTCACGCCACTTATAATGTTCCTCATCCCTCGTCTTCACTCACTTAAATTAATTCCATATTCAGTTTCGGACAATCATATTCACGTTCATTTTCACATTCGCGACCAGAGTCCAATTCCATTAACGTACGAGTGAATGTGAACGAGGGTTTCGTGCGAATATGAAACTGGCTGTGAAGTGTCGGTGAATATGAATGCGAGATTAATGCGGGTGAATGTGAGAAACCGGTGAATATGAATGTGAAAGCGCTCCTATTTTTGTGTGTGTGAAAGTATGAAATAAGTGCGGGAGATCCACTGATTGTATTTATTACAAAAATGATGATTAAAAAATAGGCACACTGCACCATATAACTAAAACTTACGTACTGCTAATTCTAGTCGGGGTGAGCTGGGATAGCCCCCTTACTCATGCCCTAAGTCAAGGAAAAAACTTATTCTCTTGCTAAGAATAGTCGCCTTAAAATTAAATCTAAATATTAAAATAATTATATACAGTAATTAGGCCATTACATTTCATTTTAGCTGACTTCCAACATTAACGATTAAATTAAGAGGCTTATCCTTGTTAGGAAATTTAGCCCAATAAAGCAAAGAAGGGAAAGAAAATTGAAAAATGTAATGTTTATTTCCAAATGCACTGCATACATTATCAAAAATATCATTTCCCAAGGATTTGGTGGAGAGGGAGAAGGGAGAAAACAACCTATATGTAAAGTACAGAAGTTACAGAAAAGGAGAAAAGGCGTCCTGGTGGACCCGTGCCTTCCCCCCGACATACTATGCAACAATTATTGGTTTCTCCCTATCTTCAGGCACATTTCAATTTGTCCATACATTCTGACATGCAACGCAACAATTCCAACCCTCTCAATCCTGCATACTTAATCATTTTCCCACATGTATTTTATCCACACTTGTCACTTTTCCAGTTTGCGAACCATCGCTTTCACTTCATTTATGGTTATCTTCCGACATTCCGTCACACCGCCAAATCCCACCATATTTATATTTGCATTCCTCTCATCTCTTCCACCCATCAAACCCTTGAAATATTTCTCCCATCTATTCTATAGATTCGCATCTGCTGTGAGCATTCTTCCATTTTCATCCCTTACTCTCAAGCTTACTTTCTTAGTTTCATTCCTGCACTTCCGCACTTCATTCCAGAGCAACTTTCTTTTCTCTACATAATTTTCACTCAACCTCCTTCCAAACTAGTTAATTATTCTCTATTTCTTCTGCCGCAGTAACTTCTTCACACTTCTCTTGCTCTCTTCAATCTTCATCCACCTTCTTTCTTCTTTGACTTTCTTCACCACCACAATTACCCTGCACACGCAACACCCATATCCTTCTATCCTCAATTGCTGATGCAACCTCGGCATCCCCATCCCACCACGCTGTTGCCTTCATCTTCGCACCTGTTTTCGTAATTCCTTTTACACACACACACACACACACTCTTTGCATTCCTAATTAGACATTCCTGGTACACATTCACAGCTCAACTCATATCCATTCGTTCTGCAATTTGTACACTCAATTCATCCTTTACTCTTTTACTATACTTAGTGCTACCTCTCTCATCACCACCTTTTCTACTCTAATTCTTTCGTAACTCACCTTTTTCCATTCACCACAAAACCTCACTTCACACAGAAATATCATATGGTCAAAGAGACCCCTTCTCATATCTCGTACTACACGTGTGTCACATATCTCTTTCAGCATACATTTCACGAACAAATAATTAATCATCAGACTGCTCTCACCACGTAGCCTATATCATTTGTTCTATACCAGGTATACTATGTACCCCTTATGTCCATAAAATGTATTAATTACACACAGCTTTCTCTCACTGCATAACTCTTTCAGGCTACACCCATTATCATTCACTCTTGGTACACCATGCCTCCCCAACTCGTCATCCTCTGGACCCATACCAACTTTCCCATTCATGTCTCCTATCACAAACATTTTGTAACATTCGGGCACCCTTCTTATCACTATGAAACTCTCCAGAAACTTTCTTTTTCATCCTCACATTTATCTTCACACGGCGCGGAGGTAGCTGCACCTTTCGGCGGGTGGTGGGGTCGCCAAATCCCAACTATAATGAAACTACACAAGTGAAATCCGAAATAATTTATAAATTGAAAGATTACCGACTCTTTATTAAAGGCAAAAGAATCTTTTTTTTTAACAAATGATTGAAGAAACCTTGGCTGCGTTTGTGCCTTCGCGTACGCGCAGGCAACTAGACATAAATGAGGTCGAGTGTGTGATAATTCACATATATAGCGTGGTAATTTTTTGCGAGGCAATACTTTTGGTACCTCGGAACATTAAAAAAAAATCAAGAGTATTTTCATTGTCGGAAAAAAAAAAGAAGTTGGGCCTGATTACGTTAGGTTAGGTTGGACTAGATTAGTAAATACTGTACTTTACTATTTAATGACAACAGAAAGCACCATTCAAGCCCTCAATTGCGTCCGAAACACTTATCACGCCCTTCTCGGTTCGATGGCACTAAGGTTTGGTTAGGCTAAATTAGGTTTGGTTAATTAGTTTTTTTAGGTATATGTATTAAAAGAAGTCGGTACCTCGCTTATAAGAGATGCGCACGTGTGTGTGTGTGTGTGTGTGTGTGTGTGTGTGTGTGTGTGTGTGTGTGTGTTTAGACTAGGGGTAGATTGGTCTGGATCGGGTTGTTCGATGTTATTCAAGCTCTAATTCAATGTTCTCACGTTCGCCTTTCGCTCTTAATTTTAAACATTAAAAACATGCTCCAGTTATCAAAGCTTTATTCTCCTCCTCGTTTACCACTCAAAAGCTCATTGAAAAGGAGATAAAGACAATGATAGAGATAATGATAATGAAGATGATAATACTGAAACACGACCGAGCGGCAGACGACTGCCTGGTAAGGCGACTGATTTACATAAGTACACTATATTAGTACACTATCTCCAAACTTATATTTAACTCAGGTAGAAGGTCTGAAAAATGAATGAAAAAAATATCTTTAAATATATTTTAAATATGAATAAATAGCGTTGCTATCGTGAAGTGCAACTCTTCTTCATTTTGTGAACAGAGATAACCAACAAATTAACCTACAAATATTTGAAATTCAGATATATATATATACATACGAGTATACTCGTGTGTGTGTGTGTGTGTGTGTGTGTGTGTGTGTGTGTGAAGGAAATGCCTTCAAAAAGCTTTGCAGTTGCCTTTTAATTTAATTTTGATTCTTTTAAATTTTTCTTTGGGGATTTTACTATTTCAATGAATTTGCTGTTTTGTGTTTATTTATATATATATATATATATATATATATATATATATATATTATGATGACAATAAAAATCGAAAGTTGGAGTTTTTTATTGGACATTTGTTCAATGCTGCTAATATATATATATATATATATATTAGGGTGACAATAAAAATCGAAAGTTGGAGTTTTTTATTGGCCATTTGTTCAATGCTGCTACTACATGAGAAAACAATGTACTGTAAATATTAGGTCATTCAGATAATATTTAAGGGTGTTTCAAGTGAGGAAAATAATTCTCCTTATAACACAAATTAATTGTTCATTACCTAGTAAAAATAATTATTTTTTTTTAATTAATGTAAATAAACGTTAGTTTTAGTTCATAAAGTTTAAGTGCAGGCGTACTCCAATCGTAATAAGTAATTAAAAAAATATTAATGAATAAGGAGAATTATTTACCTCACTTGAGACACCCTTAAATATTATCTGAATGACCTAATATTTACAGTACATGGTTTTCTCATGTAGCAGCAGCATTGAACAAATGGCCAATAAAAAACTCCAACTTTCGATTTTTATTGTCACCCTAATTATATATATATATATATATATATATATATATATATATATATATATATATATATATATATATATATATATATATCTTTTAGCATCTCCTGTTTTATCGATTTTCTTGAGAAGCTTGTCCAAACCTCCTGCAGTTGGCTTACGTTAATTAAAATCGCTTTAATTATCGCAAGATTTTTCTTGAATATTCGCCATAAATCCACTTTCTCAGCTAAAATGCTAAAAGATGGCATACAAACCATAAAATTACGTAGTACTAACATACTAAAATTTCATGGTTCTATGTATCGTATTTGCCGAGATATGAAGGATTTAAAAGGTCTCCCTTTTTTCTTTTTTTTTTGCCGAACCGACAATGCAGTAGTAATGTAAATGGAGAATTTTCAGTGGCATTAAGAAATGTTCAATAAATCTGTAATTTTCATTAGCTTTCTTTGAAATTCGCTCACCGTATAGGAAATTTACTTAGTTGTGGGGTATGAAAAAATATTGAAATCTGACCATAACTTTGGATTTTACAGCCAAAGTTCGAGGTCTCCCTTCTTCTTCTTCTTCTTCTTTTTTTTTTTTTTTTTTTTTTTTTTGCCTACCCGATATATATATATAATATGATGAATAAAACCACGAAGGAAAGGAAACACAAAAGGTGCTCAAGCGCTTTCGTCTAATGACATCCTGAGGATGTCATTAGACGAAAGCGCTTGAGCACCTTTTTGTTTCCTTTCCTTCGTGGTTTTATTCATCATAAATATTTTTCACGTGTTACTTTCGTGAAATATATATATATATATAAAAGTCCAATTTTCGATTTTAGTTTGCAAAAATATCGATTTCAATTTGAGTTTATTTTTCGATTCAAGTTTTATATTTTTCGGTTCGATTCAATTTAAATTTCGATTCCAGTTTTTTTTTCAGATTTCTTTAAGAATTTATTTGTACTATTTATATTATTTTTTGGGGGGGTACCCTCTATTGACAAATTACATTTAATTTTATATTTGTATTTGCATTCGATTTCTGTTTTTCAGAGAGAATTTGCTTTAGTAACTATCTTTACTTTTGTATGATTAAACATATAAGTATTTATGGCCAACCGAATCAGCACGAAACAAAAACTTTAATTTCCAAATGTTATATTAATTGGTACACTTTTTAAATTTTAAAGCACACGACATGTATAAAATATATAAATAATAGTATTAGAAAGGGGAATAAAACAATTAAATGTACCTCTGTTTATTTGGGCGAAGGTACTTATAAGCTGGACCCTTTAATGAGATTCTTGGTCAAAAAATCCCTTCCGGTGTCGGGTGAACGGGATCTAACCTAGGTGTGAATTTCTTAATGGTCTCTGGCCTTCTAGAATGTTCCTTACCTTTCCTGGATTGTTTCCTTACTCACTTTTGTTCATTCGTTTTTCTGTATCCACCCGAAGAGGATGCCAGTGGGCATCGAAACTTGTAGAAATAAACTCCGTCTATTAGTGTGGGTTTTATTGTCACAACATTCCATAGGATTAACATTTGAGTTGAAGTTTGGTCATTCCAATGGATTATCTCACTCACTTACGTAGATATAGATAGTATAGCTATTATCGAACTGAAAAATTTAATGGTCAGAAAAAACTGAAGGCGTCCTTACCAAGTGATTAAACTTAGGTCAACGAAAGGAGCACAGTCATTATTGAAAAGTATTTTGATATGGGATAAAAATTTTCCTCCCTAATTCTTTTTCTTTCATTTTTAAAGCCAGTCTCTAGTACTTTCAGCTGCGTTATTTTCTACATCGAATTAAAGGATAAATGGATATTTTAAATCCATACAAATGTTAAGTCGCAAAAAAAGGAAAATAATTCACGTTATTTATATTTTTTAGCAATCCAAATGCTTCTCAAAACTGAAACGCAAAACTGTTATTTTTAATCTATTCGAATTCAGATTTCAGTTTTTGATTTTTTTTCAATTTCAGTTCGAATTTCGATTTTAGTTGTCAGAATTTTTTTCAGTTCGATTTTTTTTTCGATTTCAGTTCATAAAATAATATCGGTTTTATCAGTTTATCGATTCCAGTTCGATTCAGTTTCCCACCCCTGATATATATGACTGGTAAACCTGGTAAAAGTTCGGTGCGTTGGTCTCTCTTCACACGAAGGTCAAACTGGTGGCCCCACCTCTACGTCTGGCCTAATGGAGGAACGAGTTGCTTTCTTGCGATCTCCATCGCTCATAGCCAGGCACACCGGGCTCATCTGGTACCGTACTGAACCACGTATCATCTTCTTCTTCTTCTTCTTCTTCTTTCAACTTGACCTCTGTGACGTTCCTGAGGTCCTTTGGAAGCTGGATAAAAAGTCTTGGCCCCCTGACAACCAAGCTATTTTTTTCAGTGTTAAGGTTGTCCCTTGTCCGGCCTTTAGTTTGGGAACATTACACATCCTACCTTTCCTATTTTCCAGTGTTTGGATGTTAATTGGGTTTAATTTGAGTTTAGGTATCAGCTTTTCGATCATTTTCCATATGTAAATTATGGTGTATCTCTCTTTTCTTCCCTCCAGCGAATACAGATTTAATTTACGCAGTCTTTCCCAGTAGCAGATTCTTTGCAGCCATCGATCTTGGCTGTGAAATGTGTCTGAATATCTTCTAGTTTATTAACTTCTTTTTTGTATGAGGACATCAAGACTGAACAGTATTCAAATTTTGGTATGATCAGTGTTTTCAGCAGGGGAATCATTACCTTCTTGTCGCTTCTTTTAAAGGTTTTCAGTAGCTGTCCCGTAACTCTTTTTGCTTTGTTCGTCGTTATATGATTCTGTGTTTCAAGTTTTGCATCATCGGTCATTATTACCCCTAAATATTTTGCTTTCGTGCTTCTCTGAATTTCCAGTCTATCAGGGGTATAGTATGCTGTCTGTTTAAGTTCTTCATTTCTTCCATATCTCGAGAGCTGAAATTTCTCGGTGCTAAAATTAATGCTATTGTCTCCTGACCATTTGTATATTCTGCTTGTGTCCCTAAAGTAACGATGGGGTTGTTTAACCTCCTTCGCAACATTTAAGGTCATATGACGGAAGGGACCTACAGTTTTACGTACTGATCGTCAGCAAAGTATGTTACTAAACTGTCCTCGTGTACTTCATTGTCTCTGTCAGCATGATAATGAATAGGAGTGGGACCAGAACTGTTCCTTGTGGAACTGAGCTGCGTACTTCGGATTCAAATGATGATATACCTTAGATTTTTAAGGCTTGCTGCCGTTCCCGAGAAAGTTATCGATCCATTTGCCCACTTTGCCTGTTATTCCTGTGTTTCATTTTATGTGTTATTATGTCATAATTTAGCAAAATCCGTGTATATTACATAGTAGTTATCATTTCTCTCGAGTGTGTCTATGATATTGTTTAGTGTTCTATTAGTTGTGATAGGTACGATCTTCCTGATCGGAATCCGTGCTAGTTCTCATTGAATCTTTCCTGTGTCTCCAAAAGGTCATATATTTCTCCCAGACTATTCTTCCAAATATTTTAGTGAAATCTGATCTCAGTGCCACCGGTCTCTAGTTCTTTGTTTGAGACCTATCCCCACCTTTATATATAGGAACAATGTTCGCTCTTTTTAGTATGTTGGTATTTCTCCTGTGTCTAGGGATCTTCTCTATATCCA